>PITA01004296.1:106820-125600 GCA_004023965.1 Spilogale gracilis
TAACATTGTGTGTCCACTATAAGCAGATGAGGGGCGCCTGGGTGGCTCAGTTGGTTAAACATCTGTCTTCGGCTTGGGATCAAGCCCCACGTCGGGCTCCACGCTTGATGTCACATCCACTTGAGATTCTCTCTCTCCCTCTGCCCCTCACCCCCAAAATAAATAAATCAAGAAAGGAAGAAAACTCTAACTCCCATAACCTACTGTTGACCAGGAGCCTTACCAATAACATAAATAGTGGATTAATGTATATTTTATATGTATAACATACTGCATTATTCCAACAAAGTAAGCTAGAGAAAAGGAAATGTGGAAAGAAAATATAAAGAAGAGAAACTGCATTTACAGTACTGTATTGAAGAAAACATGCACTTAAGTTGACCCGCACAGTGCATACCTGTGTTGCTGAAGGGTCAGCTGCATGTTCCTACATCTGAGAAAACATGTGCAGGGGACATCACTCACCGAGACTGTCACTCTTTGTGCCTGCACCCGAGCTCCACGCATCTGCCCAGAGCTGGGCTCCCGGGGCCGGAGGGAGGAGGGAGGAGGCTCAGCCCCAGCCTGGAGCATGGCCTCAGGTGCTGGAAAAGGCCTCAGACTGCATGTAGAACTCCCCCCCACACCCCAAACACTACCTCTCCTCCTTCTCCTTGAGGGGAAACTGAGGCCCAGAAAGTAGACTGGCATCCCCACCGTCCCCTGTGAGAGTCAGGAGCGGAGCCGGGCTCCCAGGCCACAGTGCTTTGTGCTGCCGCGTCAGATAGGATGTCTCTCAGCTTCGAGGGACCCCTGCCCCTTCCTTCTTGTGGCCTCGGGCACCTCACTCACCTTCTCGGTGCTGTCTCCTCATCTGCTAAATGGGACGATGGAGACAGTGCCCACCTCCAGCATGTCGAGAGGGCTCCACGACATCTGGGAAGGGCTCTGCGGGGTCTAGGGATGCAGACGTGAGTGCCAAGCGGGGGTCATCCCCAAGGCCCCGACTCTGAGTGACACGGAGCTGTGAGGTGTCCCCCAGAAACCCCGGGCCTTCCGTGCCCCTCCAAGATCTTGGCACGTAGTCAGCCCCAGCTGCTTCTCTGCGCTTCCCACCGGCCCCGTGGGCAGTATCCCAGAACCGAGTGGTCTGGGTCAGGCACCCTCCCTCTGGGCTGGATCCCCAGAGGCCGACACGGCCGCCCGATCTCAAGGGTGGGTCCAGGACAGGTGTGGGGGCTCAGGGCAGGGGAGAAAGGATGGGGACTCCAGAGCTGGGAGGGGCTGTTGTGCAGCTGTGTAGATGGCGACTCAGGGGTGCAGAATAAGTCCGTAGAGGCAGGCCTGTTGGGGCCTCAGCAATTGCCTTTCTGTGGTGTTCTCCAGGCCCGAGCTGCTCACCGAGGGAGTCAAAGAGCCCATCACAGACAGCCAAGGTACCGTGCGCAGGGTCACGGGCTGGGGGAGGGGGTCCCAGCTCTGTGCCCCCATCCCTCCTCCTTCCTCTGGCCTGGTCCCACCTCCCCTGCACCCCGCATCACCCTCCCTGTCGGGTTCCCCCCCAAAGGCACCACTTCGCTCCCGGGGTCCCAGGAGCTGGCTGCTCACCCTGGCTTCTCTCCCCCTCCCCCGCCCCCAGAGAGGGAGTCCGGGGACGCTCTTGTGGACGAGAGCCTGAAGAGACAGGGTTTTCAAGGTAAGGTTGCAGCTCAGGATGGGGTCAGCTGTCCCAGTGCCATGACCTCGACCTGGCTTGGGTTTGGAGGGCCCGACTGTGGGTGGGAAGGGCTGGCCCCCCAACGTCAGGACCTGGGGGTCCAAATGAGGTCGCCGGCAGGTGGGGTAGGAAGAAGAGGCTCCAGAAGGGTGTGAGGGGTGGCAGGGTGCAGGAGCCGGCCCCCTGTCTGCCTGGCCTGCTCTGTATCAAGCAGTCAGCTGTCTTCTCAGTGCCTGAAGCCAAAGGAGGGCGAGGGCCCCAAGGGCTGGGGGTTCTATGGAGGAGAACCGCGGCTGGGCCAAGAAGGGCTGAGAGGCAGGGAGAAAGATGCGTGGAAGTAGGAGAAGCTTGAACCAATGCACGCAGGTTGGCAGGCAGGAGAGACAGAAGCAGGAGGTCCGTGTGTGTGGGGGACAGCTCTGGGGTGTGGCCACGAGTCCTCGAGGCGGGAGTGTTCCCCAGGTGGCGCCTGACTGGTCCTCGTGGCTCTGAGGAGAGAGAGAGGTCAGCGGGACCAGTGACAGGACAGGCCAGGCCAGAGAGTGGGGCGCCAGAGACAGGACCCAGATCCCAGAGGGGCACCTGCTCCCTGCCCTGTCTCCTCATAGTAGCCTCACAGCAGACGGGTCCTCCCCCCACCCCCCACCCCCAGCCACCTAGAGGTCCACTCCCTCCTTTCCTCACCTTTCTTTCTCCTCAGGCAGTCCCAGGCTCCAGTCTTTCAAGGTCAGGGGCCCATCTGGAGTCCCCATGGCATGGGCTGGTACATGTACTCCTTAACCGACGCCCCTGGCCGAGGGAGTGACCCGGGCTGGCCCTCCCCACTGGCCTCCCCCCAAAGCCTCTGCTCCTAGCCCCCCAGAGCCCCAGAACCTGCTCCCCCTCGCAGGGCCTCTCACCTCTCGGGCTTATTTACTGCTTTGGTGGTTTTCAAATGTCAACAATTAGCTTAATTTCCCCACTCATGGTTGTTGTCACAACCGTGTGTGTCCTTCCGGAACAACACACGTCTCCGTCTAGATGTTCCTGCTGAAGGACTCTGAGGGGCCCCACTCTGAGGATCTGATAATTGCCAGAGAAGGAGCTCCCCATCATTAGAAAACCACATTCCTTAAAAGTCCCCAAGCTGCCTTTTAATTTAACAGCCCCGATCCATAATTGTTTTTCCCTTTGCAGAAAATTATGACGCTAGACTCTCACGCATCGACATCGCCAACACGCTGCGGGAGCAAGTCCAGGACCTGTTCAATAAGAAATACGGTGAGCCCCGGGCTGCCCCGGCCACCATGGGAGGCAAGGCGGGAACTTCCTACTCGTAGCCATGGTCATTTCCGGGAAAACCACTTACTCACAGATATTTCATGAGCACCTACGATGTACCAGACACTGGGGATACATCAGTGAAGGAAACAGAGACCCTCTTGGGCCCTATATACCAGTGAGGTAAGACAGACATTCAGTAACTACACACAGAATCTAATAACAACAAGGCCCTGCTCCACGATTTCACAGGGAAGGAGCAAAGCTACTCAAGAGAGACTAACTAGGATTAGGAGCCAGGGAGGCCTCTTTATTTTATTTTTTATTTTTTTTTTTTTTTAAGATTTTATTTATTTGACAGAGAGAAACACAGCCAGAGAGGGAACACAAGCAGGGGGAGTGAGAGAGGGAGAAGCAGGCTTCCCGCCGAGCAGGGAGCCCGATGTGGGACTCGATCCCGGGTCTCCGGGATCATGACCCGAGCCGAAGGCAGTCGCCCAACCAACTGAGCCACCCAGGCGCCCCAAGGGAGGCCTCTTTAAAGAAAGAACTGCAGGGTGGGTAAGGAGTTCATCTCGCAGAGAAGGAAGGGTTGGCCAGCTGAGATAATAGCAGATGTAAAGGCCCTGGGGCTTGTCCTAGGAAGAGACCGGAAGCTGAAGTGGGGACGTGGGGTTGTGGGGGGGGGGGCGCCTGTAGAGGCGGCCAGGACCTAGACCCGATCCCCTAGGCTTTTCAAAGGAACCATGGTCTCGCCTTTGTATTTTGTTGGGAGAACTCAAGTGACAGAAGGCGCTCTAGTTTTAAAGTGTCTTCCTGGCTGCTCACAAGGTAGGTAAATGTGTGCAAGAGAGCAGGGCTGGACGAGCAACTCGGAGCCCGAGCAATGACAGGCTGCCCGGGCCCCAGCAGGGATGCCAGAGGAAAGTGGGTGGAATGGATCAGAGGTCGAGTCGGAGGTGCTGGGTGGGTAGGGAGCAGGGAGGTGAAGAGGCAAGGCCTCCCATTGAGTCTGGCTGGAGGAAAACAAGTTTGTGCGGTTAAGGTGCTTTCTGGTCTCAAGTAACAAAAACAAACTCTGGCTTCACCTCCCAAGGGTGTTGGTTGGCTCCCGTCTCAGCTGCTATGACCACAGACCAGATCAGCCCAAAACGAGCTGCCTAAAGGAACAGTGGCCATTATTCTTCCTCATGGTGTCCATGAGTCAGGAGTCTGGGAGTGGCTTAGGGGGTGGCTGTCCTTTGGAGTCTGTCCTGGGATCATAGGCAGAAGATGGCTGAAGCTGGGGTTACCATGACAGCGTCTCACTCTCATGTGACCATTGGGCCGGGGAAATAGCTGACACAGGGAGAGCTGGGCCCCTCAGGCCTCTGTCCCTGTTTCTGTGCCATCTCCCCATGTGGACTCTTCCAACAGAGCGATGCCGAGGTGGCTGGATTCTCCAGCCAGGTGACCCAGGCTCAGAGCCTCCACCATACAATGTTGGTCGAGGTGATTACGAAGTCCCACCCAGGTTCAAGGGGAGGGGACACAGGCCCCAGTTCTCCGTGAGGGAGTATCAACATGACGCTAAGAGGAGCCTGTGGGTTGGGAGGAATTTGGTACAGCCATCTCTGGACAGTTTCATCAGCCACAGCTCACAGCCTGGAAAGTCCAACAGTAGGGCCACCTTCAGGATCAGCTGGATCCAGCAGTTCAGAGATCTCCTTCATGTCTTTCCACCAGGTTGGTGTCAGTCTCAGGCTGGCTTCCCTCTTGGTGGCAAAATTGCAATATCCCACCTACACCCTGAAGAAGGAAGGAGAGGGCTGACTGTCTCACTGGCTTTCTCCAGAGAGCAAAGGGTTTCTTTCCTAGAATTCCCTGGGCCTTCCCCTTGCTTCTCATTGGCCCCCACTGAGTCACATGTTCATTCCTCACTCAATCCCTGTGGCAGGGAAACACCCCGTGCTCACTGTGTGATCGGGACCTGTCACTGTGACAAGGGAGAGACAAGGATGGAACATACGGGCCTGGAGAGGGGTGGACACCCAAACTGTCAGCTAGAGAAGGTGCAGAGCCCTCACCAAGGAGGGGAAGCTTGAGGGGGAGAGGATAGGTGCCATCTTGAATGTGTTGAGTTTTGAGGCTGAGTAGAGATGGCCCATAGGCAAGTGGGGATCCAGTCTCCTGTTCAGGAGAAGTGTCTGGGTTGGGTATGAAACTTAGGCCGGGGGGGCGGGGGGGCGGGTAGAAGAGCAAACAGGAAGACCCAGACCAAAGGCCAAAGAGCCCTGGTATTTAGAGGTCAGGTCCAGGCCACAGCAGAGTGACCAGAAAGAAGGGAAATCCAGGAGGTATGGGGTCATGGACATCGGGGAGAAGGCTTCAGGCAGGGAAGGGAGCGTGGTCATCTGCGCTAAACTGTCGAGAGAAGGGCAGGTATCTGTTGGGTTCGGCATCATGGAAACTGCTGGTCATTATAGCAAGGGCTGTTGGGGAGGTAAGAAGTTAGAGACAGCAGGGCTCCCGTTGATGGAATCACGGGTATAAAATTTCCTGTCTGTCCGATTATTTTTTCATTCCAAAAAGGATCCTTAGCCATCGCGTATAACCTAGTCAGCAACACAGCCAGGATAAAGAATTAAAAACAAGCCGCAAGTGCATCAAGACAGAGTAGGTGTGCAGTCGCCAGGGGTCGGGGACACGGGACAGGGAGAAGCTGCTGATGGCCGCAGGGTTTCTTCCCCGGGTGATGAATGTGTCCTGGAACTGGCTAGTGGTTGACCTTCACACTGTGTGTGTACTAAACACCCCTGGATTGTACACTTTAAAACGGTCAGCTTTATGGTATGGAAATTATATCCCAATGAAAAAAAACTCGGTCAGAACAGGCTAGAACAATGGCCAGAAGTCAGGGGTCCTAGGAAGCCACCCAGATTCTGTAAGTGGTGGATGCAGATGATGGATCAGGCTCTGGGTTTCCTGGGAGCCAGAGCAAAAAGGGAAAGGAGTCCAGTTTTACCCGTCCTGGTGTCCTTGAGATAAAAATTAGTTTCTTGCACAGAGAAGACTCAGCTCCTCACGCTGAGACGTGCGGAGATTTCTGCATCATGTCTTCATAAAGGGACACCCTGCAACACAGGGGATGACACTCTCAGGGAGCCCTTTGGAGGGATTGCAGTGATCTCCTTCCCTCTGTCCAGGAGGGACCCTGGACCCAGTCTGCCCTCAGGCAGGGCAGGTCCTGGGGGGCGCTGATGGAAGGTCAGGCGTGGTAGGGAAGGTCCAGCCACGCCCACAGGTCCCATCCTCCACGTGGAGGGGCAGAAGAAACCTGAGCCACTGTCCTTGCCCGTGGCTAAAGCCCCATTGGACACACTCAGCACCCCTGCACAACCTGCTCCCTAACTCCCACCCCCCACCGATTGTGCCTTCCACAGGGCTATACTCCAGCCCGCTTGCCCCACTATACACACACGCCTTCCCTTCACATTTGCACCCCTGCGTCCGCACACCAGCCCTGCCCTGGCCCCTGACAATGCATCCTCTGTCCCTCCTCCATAGGAGAAGCCCTGGGCATCAAGTACCCCGTCCAGGTCCCCTACAAGCGGATCAAGAGTAACCCTGGCTCAGTGATCATCGAGGGGCTTCCCCCAGGAATTCCATTTCGAAAGCCCTGTACCTTTGGATCCCAGAACCTGGAGAGGATCCTTGCAGTGGCTGACAAGATCAAGTTCACAGTCACCAGGTACTCAGACAAAGGCCGAGGAGGCCAGAATCGCATAGGCAGGGGCCCTTGGCCTTTCATTTGATTTGATCCTGCCTTGTTCTGCTCTCTAGTGCCATCCTGGGTCCCCAGTTGGGGGAGGGAGTGCAGAAGGGTGACTACAGGCCGGCCAGGTGCAGGGAACCCCATGTCAGCCACCGCAGCAGAGGAGTGGCCTTCCTGCCACCTCCTACCCCCACACACTACACCCATTCACTGCCCTCCCAGCCCCTGGGAGAGGCAGCGAGCCCACTTCAGAGGGGAGGACAGGGAGACAGATGATTTGCCTGGGGTCATGGAGCCAGCGGGAGGTTCCAGTCACACACACACACACACGCATGCA
Source organism: Spilogale gracilis (assembly GCA_004023965.1). Classification (NCBI taxonomy): domain Eukaryota; kingdom Metazoa; phylum Chordata; class Mammalia; order Carnivora; family Mephitidae; genus Spilogale; species Spilogale gracilis. The sequence continues at coordinate 113,868 of PITA01004296.1, forward strand.
CACACAGCACACTGCCACATCATCACAGTGTCCGGCCTGAGCAGTTCGTCCCTGGGCAGCTTGTTAAAAATGCCATTCCGAGGCAGCCGGTGTGGAATGGGCCCCAGACATTTCCAAAGAGCTCACAGGTCCCCCCTCTGATATTCCCATCTCTGTTTCCCTTCCAGGCCTTTTCAAGGACTCATCCCAAAGCCTGGTAAGAGGCACTGGCTACGGGGTGGGCCGCTTGGCATGGGAGGCTGGCCGCTGTGCTGGGGGCCAGAGGCCGGAGCCCCAGCTTACTGTGGGATGCCAGGCCCTGCCCTTCTGTTCTCCCACCTCCTCTGGGCACCCACCCCAGGTGGGAGGAGGAAGACCACACTGAAACCTCGGGCAGAGAAAAGGGGGCTGGCGGGGCACGGGTAACTCATGTGTTTCACCCGGCCAGAGTTCAGGAGGGAGGGGCTGGGCCAGGTCCGCGCCTTGACTCCTGATGAAGGGGCCTGGTTGACCTCAGCGTGTGTGTGAACTTGGTGGCAAGTGGTTTCTAATCGCAGAGGGAGGGGTTTCTGCATAAGGACCCACACACTTGGTGGTAAGAGGTGGTAAGTGCTTCCTCAGCCTTCGATGGTAAGCTGTCTCTCCTGACCTCCTTTCAAGGCACCTGCCTCCATTTTCTCCCTGGGCTGTGTCCTGGCCGTCCCAAACCTTGAAGGAGAGGGGTGCCTGCCCGGCTTAGTCGGGAAAGCATGTGACTCTTGATCTCAGGGTTGTGAGTTCGAGCCCCACATTGGACATAGAGATTACAAAAAAAAAAAAAAAAACCTGAATAAGCAGACACTGTCCCCGCCCCTGCAGGGGCAACATGACTACGTGGTGAGCACTCTGGGCTGGCCAGGGTCTCTAGTTGTTGACCCCAGAGCCTGTGTATGGAGAGCCGGGAAGCCTCGCCGCCTTGCCCAGGCCGAGGGCCATCCCAGGAGATGCAGAGAGAGAGCAGAAACGCAGTGAGGCTGTGTGCTCCCCGCCCCTCCTTCCAGAAGGAAGAGTCCCCGTAGGGGCCTGAGCATGTAGCTGGCCCAGGGGCAGACACAATCATTAATGACCTTGGAGAGCGGGAAAGGAAGTCAGTTTTGACCCCTGACATGGGCTACAAGTTCAGTGCTTTGCACTGTGACCTTTTCTTTGTCTCCTTTTTATGGAGGGGAAAACTGAGGCCATGAAAGTGTCTGTGACTCGCCGGGATGCCCCACGTCTAGTGAAGGGACTGCTGGCTCTAAAGCCTGGCCCCGCGCAGGCAGGCCCAGTGATGCGGGTGGTCCATAACTCAGAGCAGCCGCCACATAGAGGAAAGTCGAGCTTTGCAGAGGAACACGGCAGGGCAGAGGGCCTGCCGGCGCTCTCTGCATGGACCACAGGGCTTCTGGGCCATTCCGCTAACAAGGGCTTACCTCCAGCCTGGGGAGCTCGGCGGCCCATTGGGGGTTAGAGCAGTTTCCTGACGTCCCTGGGACATGCCCTGAGCCGAAGGCAGTTGCTCAACCAACTGAGCCACCCAGGCGCCCCTTGGAGCCTTTAGTGTTAATCCCAACTGGGTACATCACATCTGCCCTCAGGGCCTCAGTTTCCCCCGGCATCTAGTAGCCTTTCTGCTCCTTCTGAGTGTTGGCCAGGTGCCTGGCTGACGATGGACTTGCACTGGTGTCAGAGGACAGCGGGTGGGATTTCAGGCCACTGGTGGGGGTGGGGGAAGCTGTGGGCCAGCAGCTTGACAGATCCCTAGGGAGTCAGTGGCGGCAGGGGACCTGGTGGAGGGACTTGGGACAGCAGAGGGATGATGGGGCCGGCCAGGTCCTCCACTTGGGGCAGCGTGAACTCCGGTCCTGCCTTCAGTGGTCCCGGGTGACCCAGCCGTGACCTCAGGAGCCCCAGTGAGTGAGGCCCAGGAGAGGTCCACACTGTTGGAGCTGCTTGCTGCCTCACTGGGCTTTAACTGCATTAAAGCAGGGAGGCCAGGCCAGAGGGTCAGGGAGGCAGGTACCTGGGGACAGCACTAGGAGTCCCTCAGAGTCCCTCCAGGCCCCGGCCATCCAGCTCTCGGGCCCAGGTGTGCACCAGGGGTCTCAGGCCGCTGTACCCCACAGAGCACGGCAGTCGTGTTTGTTGCAGAGGGATAGCTGAGTGAGCCTGGCACCGAGTCAAAGTACTCTCCCCAAACTCAGAGCGGGCCCCCCTGCCATGATTCCCAGCATAGCAACGGACACTGTTCGGGGTAACGCTGGGAAGAAGCAGTGGTGACATAGGAAGGAGAGGCCCTCTGCCCAGGGGGCCGGTGTAGTAACAACTACAGAACATTCTAGTAGGTCCTGAAACCTGAAGGGAAATGTAGATTATGCGCCTTATGGTGGAAATTTGGAAAATACAGAAATCCAAGTGCCCAGGTGGCTCTACATTTTGAGGATGATACATTTCTTCCAGGTTTTCCCCCAAGCTTACTAGCTTTACATCTCGCTGTTGTCCTTTCTATAAATTTACGTGCATACACGCTGAAAACAAGCATTTTTTTACTTTTTCCAAAACACCTAATGACACTCCCTCATCAGGCTTCATCATAGTTTAGACAGTTGCCCTATCCCCCAACAGGGACATCAGACAACTCCTCATCCCGGGGACACTTGACCTCTACGTCGTGCTTGTGAGCTGCCAGTCACAAAGCCTTCCTGTAACAGTACACAAGGTCCCCCCCAGTGACCAGTCTTACAGGAAGAAACCGACTTTCAGAGAGGTTAAGAAACTCACTGAAGGTCACACAGCTTGTGCCAGGGGCTCTTCTATCCACCCTAGGTGGCTCTTTGCTGCCCCCTTCTGGTTGCCAGCATCTGTAACATGGGCTCTGCCTCACCTTTTGGAGTCACAACTAATCCTTTGGGTTTATGTATATGTATGACAAAAATATATTGTCAGAAGAGCTTGCGGCTCTTGGTCTCGGGGTTGTGAGTTTGAGCCCCACATCAGGTGTAGCAATTACTTCTAAAAACTTATGTATAAGGGCACACGTTGTTAAGCGTCTGCCTTTCTTTCAGGTTATCTTGGGGTCTGGCGAGCTCCCCCCCCTTCTCCCTTATCCCTCTCCTGCTCCTCCCCCCTACTTGTGTGCTCACTCTCTCAAATTTTAAATATATATATATTTAACATATACATATATATTGCCTGCATTGTGGCAAGCAGAATCTATGTATACAAAATAGATTTTTAAAAATATATATGTATATGTATACATATATATGTATATCTACAAAATAGATTTTAAAAACCCTCATGAAACTTTTCTTTCTTTTTTTTTTTTAGATTTTATTTATTTATTTGACAGAAAGAGACATCACAGGTAGGCAGAGAGGCAGGCAGAGAGAGAGGAGGAAGCAGGCTCCCCGCCAAGCAGAGAGCCTGATGCGGGCCTCAATCCCAAGACCCTGAGATCATGACCTGAGCCAAAGGCAGATGCTTAACCAGCTCAACCACCCAGGGGCCCCTGGAACTTATTTTCTGATGGGGAAGATAAGTAAGATAAATAAGGACAAAGAGCAACATGTTTGATAGTGACAAATGCCATGGGGACGTACAACACAGAAAGGATTGTCAAAAGGACAATTTTATTCCAGTGGGAATTAAGACCTGAAAGAAGTGAGGGTCTGAGTCATGTAGAAATCCCAGTTGAAGCTGGGAAGGAGTTAGTGCAAAGGCCCTGAGGCCCTGGACATACTTTGGAAGTAAGCCTAACAGGATTGCTGATGCAGCTAAGTGTGGAGTGTGAGCAAAAGATCTTGTCCTGAGCAGCTGGAGGGCAAAAGGGGTCAGGGTCTGATTGTCAGGCGAATGAGACGCCAAGTGGCCAGGTTGGACAGGCAGATCTGTAAATCAGAGAGCATCCTGCTGGAGACATGCCCAGGGAGGGGGGTGGTGGCATTCCACAGGTGATGTGTTTTAGTCATGAAGCCGGATCACCATGGGGAGGAGTGTGGACAATTCGTAGGGGTCCAAGGATGAGCCCTGGACCCTCCCACATTCAAGTGTTAGAGAGACAGGCGGCCAGAAGCCAAGTGAGACACTTGGGGTGTGGCCACCTGAGCCATGTGCTGTGTGCAAGGTCAAGTACGGGAGACCTGAGACTGAGATTGGCCCATGGGGTTGAGCAACCCCCAGAAGTCATGAGCAGTAGGGTTAGGAGCCATTCTGCGGAAAGGACCTAGATGGTGCAGGCTCAAGAGGGACTGAAAGCAGAGAAATGGGTCACCTAGGAGCAGGAAAAAGATGGGGCAGGTCTGCTGAAATGGGATCGGGAGTGGGTTTTAGGTACGAAGAGCCACAGCTTGATTCTAGAGAAATGAGTGATGAAGGTGGCGGGGGGCAAAAGGAGGGACACTGCCGCCCCCTCCCCCCAAGAAACAGGATGGGTGCAAGAGGGGAGCTGAGAGCTGGTGCCGGAGCCCTTGCTGACTCCTCCTGTGGGGGACAGGGAGGTGATGGGGTGAGGGCTGTGGGTCCCAGTGCAGATGAGAGACCCATGGAGTCAGGTCCTAGAGGCAAGGGCTGAAGGGACAGTCCTGTCCATCCTGATGTGGGCTACTGTGGAGGGGCCGCTACTATGGATGGCCAAGAAGTTTAGACATGGCTGTCAAGGCACAGAGGACCAGGGGCTTAGAAGGCACGTCTCCCTGTGCATTGGTCCCCAGGAAGTATGATGGGAGTGGCGTGGGTGTCCCTGAGCCCCAGGCTATGAGCTTAGTGCCACCTGCAGGCACAGACCAGCCCTTCTTCCCCTGGAGACCTAGCTCCCTGCCAGGAGGCCAGGGAAAGCTTCCCAGCAAGCTGACCTCCCCAGGGGGAGAAGCGAGTGGGAATTCCACACAGAGGCTGTGACAGCCACAAAGGCAAGGAGCTGTGTCCAACTCTAGCTCAGTGGCCACACGTGTCAGACCCTGTGCCTCTCCCAGGGCCACCAGGAGCCCTTCTCAAGCCTTTCAGGTAGATGCTGTGGTCATGCCCGTTACACAGCTGAGCACACTGAGGCTACAAGAGGCAGCCTGGCTTAGCACAGTGCCCAAGTCATACCCAGGTCTGGACTCTTGTGGAACCTGAGTAGGGAGTATTGGGGGATAGTGGAGGAGGGAAGCAAAAGAATGAGGCCAGGATTAGAAAAGGCCTGGACCAAAACTTTGCTGGTGACTCAAGCTTCATCTTGTAGCATTGGAGGCTTGCTTTCTGAGTCAACAAAATGATAGGATCAGCTTTGCATTGTCTTACGATTACCATGGTAACCAGGCTGCCACCCCCCAGGGGTGGATTGGAAAAGCAAACCTGGGGGACCGTGAAGCCAGGGGAGGGTTGAGGAGGCTGACCCCAGGCGGCAGGACCCGGAGGTGGGTGATGCTAGGATCTAGAGGTGGCAGAAGTGTGGGAGGGAGGCCGGGCGGAAAGTTCTAGAAGAGTGATGGTGGTACCCAGAGCTTGGATGGATCTCCGGCCCCATGAGACATCCAGGGGCCAACAGCACTTGGTGGGACCCGATTGATGCTTTAGCGCAGGGTAGCGACGGGGCTGGGCACGGTCCGTGTGAAGGTGGCAGCTGCCGACACCACTCAGACCAGTGAGTCGCCAGCGGAGACGGGCCAGAGGGGCACACTGACCTCCAGGAGACCTTGTAGGAAAAGAGCCCGTGAAGGAACAGAAAAAGGCGGAGCCGGGTGAAGGAAGTGGAGGAATTTGTTGGTAAGAAGAGCGGAGAGCAGGGCCCTTCTAGGAGACACAAGAGGGATCAAGAAAATAATATTTTAGAACTATTCTCAAACAACAGTGGCCAAAAAAAAAGGCATCTTTCTGGATAGTGAGCTCTCCGTCACTGGGGGCATTTGAGTGGGGATTGGAGGGGCCACTTCCCAGCGGGAGGCACCCTTCCCTGCCTGGAGAAAGGGACCCAGGAAGGGCTCAGAGGGAGGGTCCTGACCCACCTCATCACTTCCCAGTGCCTCCCAGCTCCCCAACTTCCCAGGGCCCCCTCTGGTGTTTGGAAACCACCAGCGAGCTATAGGCCCAGCCACCCAACCCCAACTCCCTCCTGGGCAAATGCAGGTTCCCCCGGGACCCAGGCCCATGTCCTCTGTTCCGGTTCCCCCCCACCCCAGCGGTGTGGCCCTCCCTGCTGGCTCCAGGGGGCTCTCTGATGAGCAGCCAGAAGCCAAGAAGCAGGCCCCTCTCCTCCCCACTCCCCACCCCAGAGCAGGGGCTCCGGGTCCCAGAGACAGAGCAGAGCTGCCGACTTCCTGTGTGACTCCAGCAAGTCAGGTTTGCCTGCCTGGGCCTCGGTTTCCCTACTTGTAAAGCGGGAAGGTCCCACGCTGGGGCTGTCCTGGGGCGCGTGGCCAGGGCCAGGGAGGGGAGGAGCGGGTGGCCCGTCGCACGCGGGAGGCGGCACGAGGCGGAGAGGCCGGCCAGGCGGAGCGTGGAGGGCCTGGAAGGCCTGGCTTTGCAGCGTGGACTAGACCCTGCAGACCCGGCCTTGGCAAGCTCTTCCGCTGACGTCCCCCGCAGCCGGAGCCCCAGCACCCCGCAGGGCAGGGCGGGATGGGGGGGTGCGTTCCTCACTCTATCTCGGAAGTTTCCACATGGTCTGCTCCCTAAACTCTACATTTAAGGTTAGTTTTGACTGAAGGAACATTGGTCTTCAGCCACGTTCTGCTGAGGAAAAGAAATCAGCCCACTGGACCCGCCTCACACCCCCAGCTCAGCCCAAGGTCCCGTGCAAGAAGCTGAGCTGTGGGTGGGCGAAGGGCCTCTCAAGCAGAGGGCTGAGATCCTGTTTGCAGGGCGGAGGGTGGGGGGCACTGCTAGGTCTCTCTGGGAGGGCTCCAGTCACTCAGCAGGTGCTATGCCCAGTGGGCTTCCTGGAGGAGGGGGCCAGCGTGGGGCTGCTCTCAGCACAGGATGGAGGAGGGTGGGGACGAAGTGGGGGACAGTGGTGAGTCCCCTTCGGTCCCCTCAGGAACCGATGCCACCACTTCTGAGCTGCATTGACGGTGGTGCATAAGTGAACCTCCAGTCTCTAGACCCCTCCGCGGTCTCCCTGTCACCCTCCCTTCAGCCATCCCAGGATCATTTTCTCCTCGCCTGGGTGGTAACACACACACACACCTGCTCCTCTGGCCCCACCACTCCCCCCTCCACCCTTCCTGCTCTTGAGAGCTCAAAATAAAGCCATCCTTTCTTGAGTTTCTAAAGATAGCCGCGTTCCAGCGTCAGCCACGTGTTCTCCACTTAATTATCTCTGCTTTTCTTTGTTAATTAGGCTCCAGGAACAGTCTCCCTGCTGCAAGGGCGGGGCCCAGGGGCCTTTGTAGGCAGAGGCCTGGCTGGGCAGCTAGGCCGCTCTTGTTGGCCAGCTGCCTCCTTTCTTTCAGGCCGGGCAGCCCGGGGGACGGCTGAACAGTGTCCTCTCAGGAGGCCCCTACCCTTTCCCGGCCCACGGGGACCCAGCTGGGTCCTGGCAGCCCCATCCCACCCCTGGGTTGGTTAGTGATCTCCAGTCCCTGTCCCCCCCGGGTCCTTCCAGTTGGGGAGAGGTTCCCCGTGGTACCTAGGGCTTGTTAGGCTGGGAGCTGCCCCGAAGGGAGCCGCAGCGGGGGGAGGGGGGCTTCAGACTCTTCTACAACATTCCAGAAAACCACACTAAATCTGGTCCCCAGCTAGGACCACCCGAGCTCACAGGAATAAGCAGCATCTTTACTGGAGCTGGACTGAGATCGGCTCCAAGGGTCCCCAGGCCTGGCGTGCGGAGCAGGAGTTCTCGCAGCCGATAAACGCATCTCTGAGCCACAGGTGTGGGGGGTGCGGGGACGGGGGCACGAAGTGTTGACTGGATGGACTCCCATCTTCTCAGCCTGCTAAGGACAGGTCTGGGAACACAAGAGGCCTCGTTGGTTGTAGCAGGTGGGAATGGGGACAGGCAGTCCTATCCTGAAGCCCGCTGCAGGCACAGGGAGCGGGACATTCCCCTTTTGGAGGGCAGTGCTAGGCCCTCTGCTGGGCTGGGGGCGGGGCTTTTGCTCAACACCCAATTAAAAAAAAAAATCCTGCGTCATGTTGCTGACATTCTGGTGTGGCTGCGGAGAATCACGCACAAAGTCTAAAAGTGTGTCAGATGTGTGCTCAGGAGAGGCGGGGAAGCAGATGGGGGAGGTTGCAGTTATTTTTAGGGGGTTGCAGCATGAGCTAGGCGCCTTTGGGGAGTACTCACCGGAGGTGATAGTGAGCCAGAGGGGCTAGGGAAGGGCAGTGCAGGCAGAGAGAACGACTGCAAAGGCCCTGCGGTCACCTGTCAGGGTGTTGGAGGAAGCAGGTAGGGAGGTGGTAGGAGTTGAGGTGGAAATGGGGAGAGAAAGCAGATTGTGGGAGGCTGGATGAGAATGTTAAGCTTTGGGGGGCACAGTCAGTTAAGTGTCTGACTCTTGATTTTTTTTTTTAAGATTTTATTTGACAGAAACATAGCTAGAGAGGGAGCACAATCAAGGAGTGAGAGAGGGAAAAGCAGTGTTCCCACAGCAGGTAGCCCAATGCGGGACTTGATTCTGGGACTTGGGGATCATGACCTAAGCCGAAGGCAGACCTAATGACTGAGCCACCCAGACACCCCTTGTCTTTGACCTTCTTGTCTCCTTCTTAGGAGGACTCTAATGATTTCATTTAGGGCCCACTTGGATAATCCAGGATGATCTCGGCATCTCGAGATCTTTACCTTAATCCACCAGCCAGTGTCTTCTGTCATATAAAGAAATAGTCCCAAGCTCTGGGGACTGGGCCGGGGACAGCTGGAGGGGCCACGACTGCTCTGGGGTTGGAAGCAGTCAAGATGTCTCTTCTGGGCAACCAAGAGGGAGACCCCAGGGAAGGGAACCCAGAGAAGAGGGACAGGTTTGAGGGAGCCGTGGAGAGGCTGCTCGGGGGCATGCAGAATCAAAGGTGCTCCAAGAGGTAGTTGAAAATGTTGGTTTGGGGGTTGGGGGTGCAGAGAGGGGGAGAAAAAGACTGCAGTGTGGACAGGGCGAGAGGAGCTGCTCTTCTGTCCCCCGCACATGGAAAGAAGGTCCTGATCAGTAATCAGCACGATTGTAAGCCTGCGTTTTGGACACTCTGTCCTGCTGCCAGCTGGTTAGAAGTCCAGCCCCTACTTATTCACCATGTAACCCGGGCTAGGTAGCTGTCTCTCCGTGCCTCAGTTTCCTTGTCTATAAAGCAGAGGTAGTCCCAGGGCCAGCCACAGAGGGTTGATGGAGGGATTAAGGGAATGGATCCGTGCGGAGCTGTGAGAACAGTGCCCAGCACGCGAGAGTTTGATTTCTCCATCAATTACTTGTGGAGTATCTGTGGCGCTGGGCATCACCGTGGGCGCTGGGGCCTTTCTCAGCCAACAGGGAGCGGCCATTCTCATGTGTTTGGCTGCCTGAGCCAGCTGTTACACAGCCACTGGGTCGCGTCCTGGAAATCAGCTCCCCGCCCCAGAAATGCATTCTCTGTGTCCTGGCCTCTGCAGCCAAGGGCCCAGATCTGTCTGTCCCCACCAAGAGGGGTGCTGTTGCCTGGTCCTCATGCTCAGGGCACGGCATTCTGTGCCTGGCTGGTCCCATCCACCGTGCAGCCCAGGGCCTGGCCGGCCTTGGGTCTGTGACATCAGTGATGTCCACCGGGCATTGCTGGGACCTGGGAGGAAGGAACAGGAGAGAAGGAAGAAGGAGGTGATTTCTTTTGGGAAGGGCTGTGTACGCGGCTGGTATTTGCTCTGCCAAGTCTGGCTGGCAGGCTCAAGTTGGTAAGAAGGCCCCTGTGAAGGTGCTGGGCCATTCTCAAATGGGAAAGCAGTCCCCACTTTTCACAGACCTTATGGCCTTGGTCATGTTGGGCGGGCACCTTGACTCCTATCAGCCTCAGTATCCTTATCTGTAGAATACGGACCATATACCTGGCCATCAGGCTTGTTATGAGGAGTGAAGGGCAAATTTCCAGCCCTAGCAGGGGAGGCTCCAGCCAGAGGCTCCCCCACCCCCCGTTGGCCGCCTGTTCTAGACCTTTGTGTACAGCTAGAGGTCACAAAGCTGGGCTTCAGGGAGGGGCAGGGAGCGCCCGACCTGGGAAGAGAGATGGATGGACGTGGGCATGGAGCCCTGTCTGAGGAGACTCTGGGGGAGAAGGCTTCCTTTCTTCCCTCCTCCTCCCCATCCCCATTGGACCTCAGGCACTGACCAGATCAGTCCTGATCCCTCGTCTAAGACCCATTCTGCCATCGATCATCCCTGCATGTGACGATCATTTGCTTAAGTTTTTTATTTTGAAATCATTTGTAATTGTCAAAAAGTTGAAAAGATAGCACAGGATCCCCAGATAGACCCTTTTACCCACACAGAGTGGGCACAACCACTAGCTTTGTCAACACTAAGAATTCAGCCTTGATTGATACAATTTGCTTAACTAAACTACAGTCTTTATATTTAGATGCCGTGAGTTCCTCCACCAATGTTTTTTATGTTCCAGAATCCACTCTAGGACACCACAGTGTGTATGTAACACACATTCATTTTTTTATTCTTCCGTTCATATTCCTGCTCATGTGTCTCCTTGTTAATCAATACTGCAGTGAACCCCGTAAGCCCACCACCATCCAAGAATTAAAACAGTGCCAATAACGTGTCCCCCACACCCCACCCCCATGCTCTCCCTCATCCTGCCCTCCTCTCTCCCCAGAACAAATACAGCCAGCTCCCCTTATCCGCGGATTCGTTATCCGCGGATTCGTTTTCTGCGTTTCAGCCGCCTGTGGTCAACTGTGGTCCAGAAGCAGCTGGCTCTTCTTTGGACAATAGTAGCTTCACGCCACATACTGACATCTGCATCCCTCCCCTTGCTTCTTTTCCCCACATAGGCATTTTATCCTCTTACATCATCACAAGAAGGGGAAGTACAATACAATCAGAGATTTTCAGAGAGAAATAGACCACATTCACATGACTTTTTTTACAAAACAGTACTTTTTTTAATCCAATTATCATTGTTGTTCATTTCTTACTGTGCCTGATTTCTTTTTTTTTTTTTTTAAGATTTTATTTATTTGACAGAGAGAAACACAGCCAGAGAGGGAACACAAGCAGGGGGAGTGAGAGAGGGAGAAGCAGGCTTCCCACAGAGCAGGGAGCCCCATGTAGGACTCGATCCCGGTCTCCGTGATCATGACCTGAGCCAAAGGCAGTCGCTTAACCAACTGAGCCACCCAGGTGCCCCTGTGTCTGATTTCTAAATTAAACTTTATCGTCGGTATTTATGCATAAGAAGAAAAGATCTAGTATATCTAAGGTTCACTCACAGTTCACAGGCTGACTTCTTAAGGGGCTTTATTATGTGTAATATTTGCCCAAATCAAAATTGTTTCCTTTTGTATGCTTCTTTTTCTTTTTTTTTAAAGACATATTTGTTTATTTTAGATAGGGGTCAGGGAGGGGCCGAGGGAGGGAGAATCTTTTTTTTTTTTTTTTTTTTTAAGATTTTATTTATTTGACAGAGAGAAACACAGCCAGAGAGGGAACACAAGCAGGGGGAGTGAGAGAGGGAGAAGCAGGCTTCCCGCCGAGCAGGGAGCCCGATATGGGACTCGATCCCGGGTCTCCGGGATCATGACCTGAGCCGAAGGCAGTGGCTTAACCAACTGAGCCACCCAGG
>PITA01004297.1:0-24346 GCA_004023965.1 Spilogale gracilis
ACCCTCCAATTTGTTTCTACCTTTTTGCCGATGTTCTTTGTCTCTCGTGGCGGTCCAGAAGTGGGAAATATCACATTTCAGGCTGGTTTCATGGGTGTTCACGGTGGTCTTGTAGTGGTTTTTTTGTTGGAATTCAGCTCTCTTCAGGGAACTCCCTGAAATGCGGTCACCTGGCCTTCCGCCATCTTGACCCCTCTCCCTAGAGATAATATTAACCAAAGAGTTGAAAGACCTGTACTCTGAAAACTATAAAACACTGATGAAAGAAATTTAAGATGATACAAAGAAATGAAAAGACATTCCATGTTCATGCACTGGAAGGACAAATATTGTTAAAATGCCTATACTACCCAAAGCAATCTACAATCTAATATAATCTCTATCAAATACCAACAGCATTTTTCACAGAACTAGAACAAAAGATCCTAAAATTTATATAGAACCATGGAAGACTCTGAATAGCCAAAACAATTTTGAAAAAGAAAAGCAAAACTGGAGATATCACAATTCTAGTCTTCAAGTTATGTTACAAAGCTCAAGGTAATCAAAACAGTATGGTACAGGCACAAAAGTAGACACATACACCAATGGAGCCCAAATGAAAACCCAGAAATAAACCACAATTCTATAGTTACTTAATCTTCAACAAAGCAGGAAAGAATGCCCAATGGGAAAAAGACAGTCTATTCAACAAATGGTGTTGGGAAAACTGGAAAGAACATGCAGAAGAATGAAGCTGGACCACTTTCTTACATCATATACAAAAATGAACTTGAAATGGATTAAATATCTAAATGTAAGACCTGAAACCATAAAAATTCTAGAAGACAACACAGGCAGTAATGTCTCTCACATCAGAAACATTTTTGTAGATATGTTCCTGGAGGCAAGGGAAATAAAAGTAAAAATAAACTGTTGAGACTACAACAAAATAAATACCTCCTGCACAGTGAAGGAAACAATCAACAACCCTAAAAGATGACCTACTTAATGGGAGAAGATTTTTGCAAATGACATATCCAACAAACGGTTAGTATCCAAAAAATATAAGGAACTTCTATAACTCAACAGCAGAAAAACAAATAATCCAACCTAAAAATGGGCAGAAGACATGAACACACATTTCTCCAAAGAAGACATCCAGATGGCCAACAGATAACTGAAAAGACACTCAACACCACTCATCACCAGGGAAATGCAAATCAAAATCATAATGATATATATCACTTCACATCTGTCAGAATGGCTGAAATAAAAAACAACAAATGCTGATGAGGATGCGGAGAAAGAGGAACTCTCATGCACTTTGATGGGAATGAAAACTGGTAGCCACTGTGGAAAACAGTATGGAGTTTCCTCAAAAAATTAAAAATAGAGCTATCCTTATAATCCAGTAATTGCACTACTGGTTTTACCCAAAGAAAATGAAGACACTAATTCATATATATTCACTAACATCTATATATGAATTATATATTATATGAATAATATATTATATATATAATGGAATATTATCACTAATATATATATATATATTAGGAATATTATCCAGCCTTAAAAAGAATGAAATCTTGCCATTTGCAACAACATGAATGGAGCTACAGAGTATAATGCTAAGTGAAACAAGTCAGTAAGAGAAAGACAAATACCATTTGATTTCACTCATATGTGGAATTTAAGAAACAAAATAAGTAACCAAAGGGGAAAAAAGCAAGAAAGGGAGACAAACCAAGAAACAAACTCTTAGGGCACCTGGCTGGCTCAGTCAGCAGGACAGGTGAGTCTTGATCTTGGGGTTGTAAGTTCAGCCCCATGTTGCATGCAGAGATCACTTAAAAGTAAAATCTTACGGAAGAGAGAAAGAAACAGACTCTTAACTATAGAGAACAAACTGGTGGTTACCAGAGGGGAAGTGGATGGGGGGGGTGGTTGAAATAAGTGATCAGGATTAAGGAGTGTACCTGTTGTCATGAGCACAGGGTGATGAATGGAATAGTAGAATCACTATATTGTACACCTGAAACTAGTACAACACTAAATGTTAACTACACTGCAATTAAAATTAAACTACTATGAAATACTTCACTCCCACAAAGATGGTTATAATAAGAAGACAGATAATAAGTGTTGGTGGAGAAATTGTCACTGCTCAGATGTTGCTGGTGGGATTATAAAATGGTGCAGTGGCTGGAAAACAGATTGGCAGTTCCTTAAAAGGTTAAACATAGAGTTATCATATGACTTGGTATTTCACCTCCCAGGTATATATTCAAGATAATTGAAAACATATGTCCACACAAAAACATGTGTGCATATATTATAGCAACATTATTCATAATAGCCAAAAGGTAGAAACAAACCAAATGTCCAGGAACTAATTAATGATAAATAAATTGGCATATCCACACAATGAAATATTACTCAGTCATGAAGAGGAATGTGTACATACAGAACATGGAAGAACCTTGGAAAAATTATGCTTAGAGCAAGAAGAAAGAAGACTATGTATTATATGACTCCAATTATATGAAGTGTCTAGAATGGGCAAACCCCAAGGACAAAAATTGGATTAGTGGTTAGTGGTTGCCAGGGCCTGGAGATAGAACAAACCAGAGAGTCAACTGCTGGAGAACAGGAGTTTTCACTCAGAGTAGAACATGCTCTGGACTTAGACAGTGGCTTATGACAGTTACACAAATCTGTGAATGTATGAAAACCCAATGCGTGCACCTTAAAATGGTAAATTTTATGGCGTGTGAGTTGTATTTGGAGGATAAACTTAGCCAATTTGTACTGAGAAGGTCAAGCCAGCTGTGAAGAGAGCAGATCAGAGGTGAGGGTGAGAGATGTCTTAACAAATGGACATGTGGAAAAGCTCTGGAGTTTATAGAGGTCATGACCTTGACCATATCCCAGAACAGAGCTTTGTTTTTCAACTACAGTGATAGAAGCGGAGGGTGGAGGACTTGCACTGCCCATGGTGCTGACCTCAAAGGATTTTTAAACCTCCTTCTTATAAACCTCCCTAGGAATTCATTTCCCATAAGGGTTCTTCTTCTTCATCTTGGTCCTATGATCAGTGCCCCCGGAGCGTTGGGACCTAAGGCAGTTTCTCAATGATAATGTGTGTCTGATGCAATAGCTCACACACTTTTTTAATAACTCCCATGGCTCAGGCCCTCAGCAGTCTCAGCCCAGCTTCATTGCATGAATTAAGCCTAAGTTTTGATCTCTGAGGAGTGTCCTTTCCCTTAAGGCCAATCCTCTGTGTGTTCTTGGTCTGACAGAGGCCAGGAAAAGAATGGAGCTGTAGGAGAAGTGTGGCCTGGAGGGTGGAGGTTTTAAGTCCCCTTGGCCACTTTGGGCTGGAGGTAGGTGATGGCTGCAGTGTTCTTCCCATGGATAAGTCAGCACTGAAAAGGCTCCTTCAAAGCCTATTGTAAGACAAGCATGGGGTGGAGGGGGAGGGTATGGGGAAGTCACTGGGCAAGGATGCTAGGGGATGGGGCTTGGGCAAACAGTGAATTTTATCTGGAACTAGGACTTTTGTCTCTACTGGCTTATGTGTTGTGCGGAATTCATGACAGAGGGTGGGAGGGAGAGTAGAAGAGACACAGCTGGTTTCTCCCCCATCTCACACACACATACTCCAGCTTCTTCCCACACCTAGAAGAAAACACACTAGGTCTTCTCTCACACTTCCCACTCTCTACTGTTTCCCTTTTAATCCTCTGTTCTTCCTCCTCCTCCTGCCTGCTGCTCTCCCACTCCGAGTCTCCATTCCTTTTCTACTGCGGTGCTTCCAGCCTCCCTTCTTCTAGATCTTGTCTTAATAAGACCTGTTAATACTTCCAAAATGACCATAGACTAGATTCACCCCCATTTTTGGAGCTACTTCCCCCCCCCTTAGTTCTGTGTGGGCGAATTTCCTAAGAGCAAGATGGAGGGGAAACAAGGTTGAGTAACAACAGAAAAGAGTCTGCAATCCTTCTCCTTCCCTATTCATATCCATGACCCTCAAGGGGCCTCTTTATTTTGCTTTCCCATCAAAATTTATTCTTTTTGCATGTAGGTGAAAGTATCATTTCCAGAGATTCTTATAAGTTTGTGGAAAGCATGCTGGCCATGCTAAGAGGAAGCTTTTAGGTTTGTACATCTGCTGATGCTGGGAATTAGAATTTGGGGTTCCCTTTAAATTCCCTTGAACTGAACTTTCATTCAGTGGTGATTTGCTCTTTTTTCACCTCTCACAGTGTTCTGGCCCATCCCAGCACTCCATCCACCATCAAGCCATCAAGTCTTCTCTTGGGAACCATCTATGAGAAAGGCTACGTGTGCCCTAGGAACTGTGTAGCACTCAACATATCAGATTTGCACTGAAATTACAAACACAAGTGAGGAGACAGAACCATCCTTATGGAAAAATACCAGTCCATGGCAATGTTAAGCAATAGCTCATTACTCTCAGGCCTTTAAGGAGGGGTAGGATTCAGATAGATGACCAGAATGGGAAGGCAATCCAGGTCGGGTACTGGCCTGATGAAAGGTCCTGATGCCTAAAGAAATGAGGAGGGGATCAGTTTGGTTGAAATCAAGCATTCTTAGCAGGGAGCAAGTAAGAAGAGAATAGTACTTAGGAGTGCAGAATATGCGACTAATCAGATCTGCATCAGAGTTCCAGCTCTGATACTCACTCTCATTGTGACCTGGGGCAAATTACTTAACCTTTTAAAGCCTCCGTTTATTTGTCTGTAAAGTGGGAATAATTAGTAGTACTTACTATATTTTTTAAGCATGCAAATACTGTATGAGATTTAAACAGGTTAATGTTTATAAATTGATTAGCACAGTGCCTAGCACATAGGGAACACTCAACAAATGTCTAGTACTACAATGACAGCAATTCCTGTTACGACTACAAAAAATGTTTACTACTTCAACTACTGCCAAGTGGCAGATAGGTCTGCAAAGAAAGGTAGGAGCCCTTGAAAAACCATCTAAGTATGAATTCTTTCTTATAGGTAATGAAGAACCATGGAAAATTTTGAAAGTCTTTATTTAGATGGAAAATGTCTTTTAGGAAGTTGACATTACAGGGTGTACAACTCTAACTGATAAAGACATGGAGAAGTATGGGATAGTTGTGATTTTTATAGGGATAAAGGTAAAAATAGGGATAATAAAACTATGCTATTGGCAATTTAGGAATCCATAATTAGGTGGGAAGTTTGGGGTTGGGGGTAAAGGGTTAGAGGTCAGGGACTTTCTCAGAGAGGCCAAACCAGGCCAGTTAAGATGCTGCCCACCCAGTCTAACCTTGACACCACGTGGTAGAACAAGGACACAAAGCCAGAGACAAAGATGTATTACTCTCTGATAGGGTTGCTCCGACAATGCCCCTGGGTGTCTGCTCCACTCCCACCTGTCTTAGGGCTTTCCACCTTCATGTGCTGGAAAAGGCTTATTTTAACTCTGTCTCATAACATCATTTCCCACCAAAAGGTTTACAGGGGTTCTCAATTGTCCCTGGGGACACTTTTCAAATAGTCTTATTGAGGATAAATGTGAATTCTAGATAAAATAAACATGACAATATTTTGAGTCCTATAACACCTCACAGATCATTTCAGAGATAATATTGTTTCTTATTTGTTGATAGAAATCTTTTTACACATAATCATTCAATTCCCCATGAGAAGCATATCAGTGTAATTGCTATTGTTCTTCTCATATATCAGGTGGGAAGCAAGGAGGAAAATCCTTTTATGTTCTATTATTATTATTATTATCTTCATCATCATCATCATCATCATCATCATCATCATCATCATCATCATCACAACAGGGTTGAGTCTCAGGATAAATTTTCCTGAATGATTAGAGAAAATTTTAGAAAGGTGTCACTCAAGGGAATGGGCTTTAACATTAAAGCACACAGTTTATTTTTCAAGTGAATGCCTTCTAGAACTTTCACTTACTGAACTAATGAAAACTGTTTCTTCTTTATTCTGTATTTTCTATAACTCCTCGGTCTTATCAATCAACGTTTACAAGCCACAATACTTAAATTAAAAAAAAAACCCTCAAATATTTTCTAGAGATAGCATATAACAAAAAGTTCCAATAGTTTTTAAAATCTAAAGCTTGAGAGTTCAAGGAAATTTTGCATTTGCCCTGGGCTGTTTTGAGATACTTCTGCAGATGGCCCCATGGCAACAATGCCATTAGAGAAGTATTTATATGGAAAAGTCTAAGAAGTACTAATCATCCCAGATTCAGCCAAGATCATTTGCTTGTTTGCTTTACTTTTGGTTCCAAAGTAGGGCATGACAGTTTCTTCTAATCCACACTTCTCTTCCTTCAGCAATGAATCATATGCAGCTCCTCAAACCTCTGCCATGATGAAGCATCTATTTGTTCATCTAAAATCATTAGTCTCTATATCTTCTCAAGGTTTTTGCATCCAGGATGATGATATTTGTGGTCACATGTACTTGCCGACATGTGTATTCATTGATTCAACCATATTTGTGGAGCCTGTTGTTTATAAGACACTATGTTGGGCACATCAGGTATGAATCAACATGAAACCCATTGGACAAGGACAGCGTGATACAAAGGGGGAAAGACCCATAAATGCCTGGGATACAATGTAGGGTGTGGTTAAGGAGATATGTCTGTGAGAGCCTTGAAAGTGTATTTATCTCTATGGAAGGCTCACCTAAGTTCCATCTTGGAATACATTCAACAATGACTTTGATCAACTTATTCCTGACTCTTCAAAGGAAAATGATGGGATTTTCATGATCTTTTGCATGGTTTTCCTTTAGGCATGTGGGGAAGATCCCATGGAAGCACAGAATATTACACGGGTGTCAGAGTTTGTCCTCTTAGGATTCTCACAGACCCACGAGCTCCAGAAATTCCTGTTCCTGGTGTTCCTATTTGTCTATGTCACCACTGTTGTGGGAAACATCCTTATCATGGTCACAGTGACTTCTGACTCCCGACTCCACATGCCCATGTATTTTCTGCTCCGAAATCTAGCTGTCATAGACCTCTGCTATTCCACAGTTACTTCCCCAAAGATGCTTGTGGACTTCTTTCATGAGGTCAAGACCATCTCCTACCAGGGTTGCATGGCCCAGATCTTCTTCTTCCACCTCTTGGGAGGTGGGACTGTCTTCTTCCTCTCGGTGATGGCCTTTGACCGCTACATAGCCATCTCCCGGCCCCTCCACTATATCACCATCATGAACACTCGATTGTGTGTTGGGCTGGTGGTAGCTGCTTGGGTAGGGGGATTTGTTCACTCCATTGTCCAGCTAGCTCTGATGCTCCCATTGCCCTTTTGTGGCCCCAACATCCTGGATAACTTCTACTGTGATGTCCCCCAAGTGCTGAGACTTGCCTGCACAGACACCTCCCTCCTGGAGTTCCTCATGATCTCCAACAGTGGAATGCTTGTCCTCATCTGGTTCCTTCTCCTTCTGATATCTTACACAGTCACCCTGGTGATGCTGAGGTCCCACTCAGGGCAGGCAAGGAAGAAGGCAGCTTCCACCTGCACCACTCACATCATTGTAGTGTCTATGATCTTCATTCCTTGTATCTATATCTACTCCCGGCCCTTCACCCCCTTCCCCATGGACAAGGCTGTGTCCATCAGCTACACCGTCATGACCCCCATGCTCAACCCCATGATCTACACGCTGAGGAATCAGGAGATGCAGGCAGCCATGAAGAGATTAGGCAAGCGCCTAGTGATAGGTAACAGGGAGTGAACATAAAATATCTTGAGTTTAAATGACTAGTCTTTCCTCTGAACTTTTGTTTTCCCATGTGAAAAGTGGAGGGAAGTCTTTAAAGAGTTTGACATTTGAGATTAAATCAGTACTTCTCTGGACCTACTTTTGTGTCAGGCATTGTGTTAGATACTGTCTCACTTTGATCTCATCCTCATAAAATGGACAGTGGATATAAGTTTTCATATTAAACACTTTAACAAATGAGAGAACTCAGAAAGAAGTAACTTGCTTATAGGTGAACAGCAAATATGTTCCTGACAGAGCTTGGCCAGGACTTGGTTCCTCTGACTCCAAGTTTAGAGGCAAGACTGTGGGTGGGGTATGAAATTCAAGTTTTCCCACAAACACAGGGGAAAAACCTGGAGAATTCCTCAGCTGTGGATGAACATCTGTGATGACTGGTGAACAATCTCATCTTAATTATGGAATAATCACAATCTTTTCGGCTCCCTGCTTTTACTCTTCTCTATTTTTGGAGTTCTGTAACTTTAGTCAGCTATGCCTTTGCATCCACTAATGGTTGTCAATTTTCTTTTGCCCATTCAATCTATTGATTCCATTTGTAAATGACCAGAAGTCACTTACTGGTTCAATTTTTTAAAAAGTTACCTTGAGTCCCTTTTTCAATTTATGAAAATTTTACTGTTATGTAATCCAGAATATCAATACTAAGGATTATAGGAAGCATAGAAATGCTAATTATAACCTAGAACATTGACCTAAAGGAGAGAAATAGGAGACATTTCCTCAGAGGTACTTACACGTGATCTTACAATGTGAAATACTCAGTTTTGAACTGAATTTGTTGGGAAATACCTCCTTTAGATGAACACAACTATATCCTTGAGCATTTAAGGCATCTCTTACTGAAGCTATGCTGTTTATGATATAAATGTGATTCAGATGTAAAATTATTAATCCTAAATGGGTTGGTGCAATGTCTTTCACTATAAAGACTGTAGAAAAAAAATTTTTTTAAGTTGTTCATGGGGTGCATGGTTGGCTCAGTCTGTTGGGTGACTGCCTCTTGGTTTGGGCTGGGGACATGATCTCATGGGTCCTATGATTTGCCCTAGATCAGGCTCCATGCTCAATAGGGAGTCTTCTTGAAGATTCACTCCTTCTGTCCATCCCCCCCACTCGTGTGCTCTCTCTCTCTCTCTCTCAAGTAAATAAATAAATCTTAAAAAATATGTTGTTCATAAAATGGCCTAAATTAAAAACGTTCCTCATGCTCTGATGCTGTCTTAAATTGTATAGTGAGACACTAACAGGATTTGCAGCCAAGGCACTCTATCCAAGCTGTAACTCCTTCTGGTTGTGCTCCTTTGGACATCATTGAATCTCTACTTCTTTAGCTATACAATTTCTATAATTACTCATGGTGTTGTGTGGGTCAGTGGGGTAAATGAAAAAATTCCCACACAGGTCTTGGCATATTGTAGGCATTCAATTAATGTCAGTTCCTCCACCCATTCCCATTTACAATTATTTTTTGACTTCTCATCAATACTTTTTTTTCAAATTTAATTCCAGTATAGTTAACAGCATTAAATTAGTTTCAGGTGTATAGTATAGTGATTTAACAATTCCATACATTACTCAGTGCTCATCAAGGAAGGTGTCCTCTTAATCTCCTTCACCTATTTCACCCATCCCCCCACCCACCTACCCTCTATTGGTTCTCTATAGTTAAAAGTCTGTTTTTTGGTTTGTCTCTTTTTTCCCCCTTTGTTCATTTGTTTTGTTTCTTAAATTCCACATGAGTGAAATCATATGATACTTGTCTTTCTCTTACTGATTTATATCACTTAGCATTACACTGTCTAGACCCATCATGTTGTTGAAAATGGAAAGATTTCATTCCTTTATATGACTGAATAATATTCCATTCTACAGGCACACGCGCGCACACACACACACACACACACACATCATGTCTTCTTTATCCTTGTTATCTGTTGATGGACACTTGGCCTGTTTCCATAATTTGGCTGTTGTAAATAATGCCTCTGTAAACATACAGGTGCACATATCCTTTCAAATAGGTGTTTTACTAGTCTTTGGGTAAATATGGAGTAGTAGAATACTGGAGTAAGTTTTATTTAGCATTTTCTGAGGAACCTCCATGCTTTTTTCCACAGCAGCTGCACCAGTTTGCATTCCCACCAAAGTGAAGGAGGGATCCTTTTTCTCTGCATCCTCATCAGCACTTGTTGCTTCTTGTGGTTTTGATTTCAGCCTGATTCTGACAGGTGTGAGGTGATGTCTCATTGTGGTTTTGATTTACATTTCCCTGATGATGAATAATGTTGAGTGTCTTTCATGTGTCTGTTGGCCATCTGGATGTCTTCTTTGGAGAAATATGTGCTCGTGTCTTCTGCCCATCTTTAAGTTGGATTGTTTGTTTTTCTGCTCTAGAGTTATAGAATCTCTTTACATTTTTTGAACACTAACCATTTGTTGGATATGTCATTTGCACATATTTTCTCCCATTCGGTAAGTTTTCTTTTAGTGTTGTTGATTGTTTCCTTTGCTGTGCAGAAGCTTTTTATTTTGATGTAGTCTCAACAGTTTATTTTTGCTCTTATTTCCCTTGCCTCAGGAGACATCTTTACAAAAATGTTGCTGTGGCTGATGTTAGAGACATTATTGCTTGTGCTCTCTTCCAGGATTTTATGGTTTCAGGTCTTATATTTAGGTTTTTAATCCATTTCAAGTTTGTTTTTGTATACGGAGTAAGAAGGTGGTCTAGCTTCATTCTTTTGCATGCAGTTGTCCACTTTTCCCAACACCATTTGTTGCAGACAGTTCTTTTCTCCATTGAATATTCATTCCTGTTTTGTTGAAGATTAATTGACACTGTACTTGTGGATTTACTTCTGGGTTTTCTGTTCTGTTCCATTGGTGTAATGTCTATTTTTGTGTCAGTACCATATGGTTTTGATTACTTGAGCTTTGTAATATAAGTTGAAGCCTTCCCACCAATACTTTCAAATTAAACCAAGAGAGCCATCTGGTTCTTCGGGGTCTAAACAATCGAGTCTACTCAAGCAATGGTCTTTTGCCATTTTGTTTGTATAGGTTTAGTGAAAACAGTTCTCTCAGAAGTTGTTGATGGAAAGCTATAAATTATTTCAGTTTTGGCAGATTGAAACAATTTTTTGAGTGTGATTCTACTCAACAGGCACACATGGTACATTACCTTCAGGTGTACATCATGGTGATTCAGCTTTCCATCTAATACACTCAGTGATAGCTTGATTCTGGCTCAGAGAATACTTCATGTCTCAGACTTATGAATCTGTAGAGCTTGCCATTCCAGTTAGATTTTTAACCAAGTTCATGGGTGACTGAGCTGTGAGGAGGAAAAGACATCAATCAACCTTGCCTAAGATGTCTACTTTACATTGGATCCATAAAAGGTGGTGTATCAGTCTGAATTCCATGAGAGCAACAGGACCAGTTGGATATAGATAACTTATATCTACTAAGAGTTTTCTTGCAAGGAATTGGCTCATATGATTGTGAGACTGACCCCCAGACCAGTAGAAATGCATAGGACAGTGGTCAGAAAGGGCAGGTGGGGACTCTGCCTGAGCTGAGTCTAGGATGTCACCTTCTTCAAGGAAGAAGGGAAACCTCCGGCTTGCCCTCAAGGCTTTTTAACTCATTGAATCAGGCACATCCAGGTTATCTAGAAAGTTCCTTTTACTTAAAATCAACTGATTGTAGACATCAATCACATCTGTGAAGTACCTTCATGGCAACCCCTAGATCAGTGTTTGATTGAATAACTGGGAACTATAGACTAATGAGGTTGACATATAAAACCCACCATCATAATGGGAGAATTATTGATTATTGGTGGTGCTGGCCACCCTCAATGGGAATATAAATGAAGTTGCTTCTGGATGTATCCTTTATCCATTAAAGTTTGAAGTGGTAACAACAGTAAAGTCTGACAAATACTTGTTTTCTTAGATACACGGTACATAGGTACATCATTTTCTCAGTTCATTTTCTATACTGGGTCTTTAGCGTGATTCCTTTATTCCTGCCATTCTGGTCTTTGGAATTCATCATGTTGACTAGTGGATGCAGTGAACAGATGAGGTCGGACATTCTACAGACCCATATGTGCCTTGACAGGGGAAATATATTAACTGAAACATACAAGCTTTCTCTTCTTGAAAGCTAAGTCAGAATTAGAACTGAAAATCACCTACATAACAGTCAATGAAATATACAAGTCCTTTCTCTTTTCCCAGAATCAGTCCAGGCCAATTGGTTCCAAGTGATTACATTTTGAAATGGCCTAAAGCTCTAAATAAGAATAACTGCTTGCTTGGTTGGTTTGGTTTTTAAAGATTCTTTAAAGATTTATTTACTTAAGAGAGAGGTGAACAACCCTGAACAGGGAGGCTGGAGGAGGGCCAGAGGAAGAGGGAGAAGCTGATTCCTCACTGAGTAGGGAAGCCTGAAGTGGGCTCCATTGTAGGACCCTAAGATTATGACCTGATCTTAAGATGGGCACTTAGCTGACTGAACCACCCTGGCGCCCAGGTTGGTTTGCTTTTAATCCACATTTCTTGTATGTGGGAAATCTTAACATTATATTCTTATCTGCCAGAGGCAGAGACCTTATTTAGCAAAGTGTAAACATGTGCAATGAGAGAATTTAGACCAACTTGGAAATGCTGTATGGATCAGAGAGGTCTAAGAAATCAGGTTTTACAGCAGATCAAGTTAATAATGGCAGTCAATTTTGGTTTTGATCACTTTTTCATAATGCGAAATCACAGGAGTTTCTTGCAGCAGTGATAATTCTCATGCAAAAAAAAAAAAAACAAACCTCTAGAATTTGGGGGGCACCTGGATGGCTCAGTTGGCTAAGTGTCCAGCTCAGTTTCTGCATGGGTCATGATCTCAATGAAGTGAGATCAAGCCTCATTTGTGGTTCTGTCCTGAGCGTGGAACCAACTTGGGATTCTCTGTCCCTGTCCCTCTGAACTACCCCACTCATTCATCCTTCTCTCTCTCTCTCTTTCTCTCTCTCTCTCAAAAAAAAAAAAAGGCTACATTTTTTAGATAATGTGAGTAGAACTGGCCACAGATGGTAAATCAACTGGAGGGTCTGGTTGGGAAAATAGAGAACAAGATTTTTCATAAGTTTCCATTGTAGTATAGAAACATACTCCCACCTACGAATTTCTCTAAATAGAGATCGATTAAGTTTAAAAGTAGAAGAAAAAGGATAAGAAAGAAATCAGTTAGCTTGATGATTCTGAGCACACCCACCAGAGAAAGAACAGTCAGTGGTACTGAGTGTGTAGCTCAGAAACAGGAGCATCAGCATTATCTGAGAACTCGTTCCAAATGCACATTCTTGGCCCTATTACTGACCAGCTGAATGACAAATCAAAGTGGGAGGTGAACCATGAGAGACTGTAGACTTCGGGAACAGAATGGAGGGTTTGGGGGGCTTGGAGGGGATGGGTGAGCCCAGTGGTGGGTATTAAGGAGGGCATGGATTGTATGGAGCACTGGGTGTTATATGCAAACAATGAGTCATGGAATACTGCCATTAAAGACTAATAATGTATCATATGGTGACTAACAGAACACAATAAAAAAAGAGAGAGAGACAGAAAGTCTGGAGCTGGGGATGCACTACTCAGTCTTCACTAGCTCCCCAGGTCATTCATTTTTTTCTTTTAGAGATTTTATATATTTATTTGAGCGAAAGAGAGAGGGAACGAGTGATAGGGAGAGAGAGTGAGAAGCAGACTCCCCACTGAGTAGGAAGCCTGACACAGGGCTCCACCACAGAAGCCAGAGAACATGACCTGAGCAGGAGGTAGATGCTCAACCCACTGAGCCACTCAGGTGTCCCCAGGTGATTCTTTTAAGGGTCAGACTCCCTGGTCTAAAAATGGGTTTGTCTAAAACTTCCAGAGTCTCTTTCCTTGGAAGAGACTCTTGTCCTTTTAGATGGTGACCTGAGAATCCCACATCCTGCAGATATCTAAAGTTTTCAGTGTCCTTGGTATTTTGTCCCCCAAGGAAGACTTCTCAAACAAAAATATTTTTGAGACCTTTTAGAAACTTTTTAACAACTCCCATTGTTCCCTTGCTTCCAGAGGGAATGGGGAGGGTGGGGAATCAGCTCAGCTCTGCTTCTAGAGCGGAGCCCAGTCCAATAGTGTGTCCCTGAGGATATGCCCTCTCTCCCTAGGGTCACCCCCACTGTCATAGATGATGTGTGGGCAGTGGCCAGGGAACTGACTCTGTGGGAAGGAGCTCTCCAAGATGATGTGAGACCATTCTCCCAGTCTGGGCTGGAGGAAGGTGAAACATCAAGGTTTTCTCCTCTGTAGACAGGTCAGCTGCAAGAAGGACCCAGAAACACTTACTGGAACGTGTGGAGATTAAACAAGTGACATAGACTGGATGGTAGTAGGTCTAAAGCGTGATGAGAGTCTCGGTGAGGAATTCAGGGGAACAGGACGGTGAAAGCCTGATCCCTCGGGTCGCATGTGAAAACCCAGGATTTTAACAACTGAGCAGGGACAGAGGGTGCTGAGAGCAGAGCGCGAGGAAACGTTCCACAAAATCCCCCTAGATGCAGACAACAAGGTCACAGAATTACCCACTAATACATTAAGGTAGCAAACATGTTTGGAGCAACTGCTAAATCAGCGTTGCTGTCCTGGGTGCTGACGCTATGCCATTACCAGATTCACAGTCTAGTTAAGAGGGACAAGAGAAGAAAGTGAAAAATGCTCCAATGGAGCTATGTATAAAACTCATTGGAACCCAGAGGAAGAAGGGATTAATTCTGCATGCGAGAGATGGGGGAGGGGGAGTCACAGAGCAGGGGATAACCCAGTTTCTGTAAGGTGAGAAGGTAATAGAGGGCATTTCAGGAAACAGAACTTGAGGCTTCCAAGGAAATAGCCGAGTATACGGCACACACGTGAGAAGCTGTGAATTTCTTGAGTAGCAATCGGTTCCAGGGTGACAGGGATACTGATTACAAAGGTAGGTGAAGGCTACATTTTATAGCCTTGTGTGACGTGCTGAGAGGGAGTTGCAGGCACATAGGTAAGCATGATTTTGGACTCTGTATAAATCCACCAAGCATATTGGGCAGCTTCGCAGAGTTTGAGTTATAAGCCGGGGGGCACGAGACAGTCATTGGAAGATATAATGAGAGAGAAACATGATCAGATATGAGCTTAAAAGTTCTCACTGTAGTCTTATAGAACCGGCCTGTTGTGGAAGCAAACGGAAGATAAAGGATGAGATGAACCTGACGTTTAATCCATGAGGGACAGCACTAGGCACGTGAGAGAGGATGGGATTGAGACTGGGCAGGAGGAGTGGGGAGACCCCCACCTCTAACTCATCTCCCTCTATCTCTCCCCCTCACCTCCTGCTCCAGCTTTGCCCTGTTCCCTACCCCACCACCTTC
This sequence comes from Spilogale gracilis, assembly GCA_004023965.1. NCBI lineage: Eukaryota > Metazoa > Chordata > Mammalia > Carnivora > Mephitidae > Spilogale > Spilogale gracilis. The sequence goes on from PITA01004297.1 coordinate 15,286, forward strand.
CCATTTCCTCTTCCTTTACCTGCTTTCTCCCTCCCTTTCCCTTCTTTTTCCTCTCCCACCTTGTTTCCTTTGTCTGTTTCTATGCTCTTGTTTCAGCATCTTCCTTCATCTTCTCCCCTTGGATCAGTAACATCTTCTAAACATCTTGTTCCTTTCAGCAGACCTCTTGGAGTCTCTATTATGCGATATTCATCATCTATTTCTTAAACAGAGACTCTTTCTTTCCCTGGCCTCTCTCTTGTCTCAGCACACACTTCATATCTTTCCAGGCCTCATCAGGTAAGGGGCTATACCCCAGAGCTCTTCAGCAACCCAGCATCGACACCACCTGATTTTGGAGCATTAACTTCCCCCAAGATGGGCACTGTGGGGCACAAATAAAAGCCTGTGTCTCTGCCTCTGGGAGCTTTCGGTTAAATTGTGGAAGAAAAACATAGTCACAGGAAAATCCCATTAACATGAGATTGTGTTAAATGTTGCATGAAAAATGATTGCTAGAAAAGTGTGAGACCAGAAGGGAGGATGTCTTAGAGGAGGAAAATACCCAGAAGAAGTCATTGCCAGAGTGATTTGTTTCCATGCACTTTCTGGAAACTTGATGTGTTATTCTATTTCACGTCCTGGACAATCCTATAAAGAAGATGTATTTATTCCTGTCTTGCAGATGTGGAAACTGGGACTCAGAGAGATTAAGTAGCTTAATCAAGGTCAACTCTCAAGTGACTAGAAGCCCTGAATTTGACTGTGGTTGTGTTGGACTCCTGCTGAGTCCCCAGACTGGATCACATGGAATCTTTGAAAGGCAGATTACATATGTGCCCGGATGGCTTTAAGATAGCTCACGAATGTATATTACAGCACTAGCTTGTAAACTGTCCACTGACAAGCCCATTAATAATCGCACCTGCTGATATGGTGTGCACGTGAGGATCCATCGTGGGGACACCGACAACTCAGTTGGAGCCCCGAATGGGCACTAAAAGTGACTCCATGCATCTGTATCTATGATTCCTTTTCTTTAGGAGTATGGGAAAGGTGCCATGGAGCCAGAGAACCTCACGTGGGTCTCAGAGTTTGTCTTCCTGGGCCTCTCCCAGACTCCGGAGCTCCAGATATTCCTGTTTCTGGTGTTCCTGTTTGTCTACACCACCACTGTCGTGGGAAACGTCCTCATCATGGTCACGGTGACCTCAGACACCCGGCTCCACACACCCATGTACTTTCTGCTCCGAAATCTGGCTGTTTTAGACCTCTGTTTCTCCTCTGTCACTGCCCCGAAGATGCTGGTGGACCTCCTCTCTGAGAGGAAGACCATCTCCTACCGGGGCTGCATGGCCCAGCTCTTCTTCTTCCACTTTCTGGGAGGTGCCATGGTCTTCTTCCTCTCGGTCATGGCCTATGACCGCCTTGTTGCCATCTCTCGGCCCCTCCACTATGTCACTATCATGAACACACAGCTCTGTGTGGGGCTGGTAGTGTTAGCCTGGATGGTAGGTTTCGTGCATTCCATTTACCAGCTGGCTCTGATGCTCCCATTGCCTTTCTGTGGCCCCAATGTCCTGGATAACTTCTACTGTGATGTCCCCCAAGTGTTGAGACTTGCCTGCACGGACACCTCCCTGCTGGAGTTCCTCATGATCTTCAACAGTGGAATGCTGGATGTCATCTGGTTCTTTATCCTCCTGACCTCCTACTCAGTCATCCTGGTGATGCTGAGGTCCCACTCAGGGCAGGCAAGGAGGAAGGCGGCTTCCACCTGCACCACCCACATCGTCGTCGTGTCTATGGTTTTCATCCCCAGCATTTACCTCTATGCCCGGCCCTTCACCGCCTTCTCCATGGACAAAGCTGTGTCCATCAGCCACACGGTCATGACCCCCATGCTCAACCCCATGATCTACACCTTGAGGAACCAGGAGGTGCAGGCAGCAGTGAGGAGACTAGGGAGGCGCCAGCTGGTTTGTAAAAGGGAGCGGCAATGAGTAGGTCATTTCTCCTTGGCTTTGTTTTCCATTTGTAAAATGGAGGGAAAGTTACTGTATCTGCTGTCTTCAAAGCTCATGGATATGTTGTGGAGGTCATCATGGAAGTGACCGAGTTTTGGGCACCTGGGTGACTCAGTCAGTTATGCATCTGACTCGATCTCAGCTGAGGTCTTGATCTTAGGGTAATGAGTTCAAGCTCTGTGTTGGTCTCCACTCGGTGTGGAGCCTATCCAAAAAAAAGAGTGACTTTGAAACTAAGCAACTGATTCTGATTTTTTGGATAAGGGAAAAATTCCTCTTTGGTGGCTAAGGTTTATGCTGGAGTTCTAAAACTCCTGCTACAATGAGAAGTGTTCTCATGGCTCTGGAAAACCACGCCCTTCTTTTCCTCTTCTTGGTGGACGGTTTCCTCTCATAAGGAGGCTATTTCCCCAGTGAGAGCTGTTCTCGTTTACGTGTTTTCCCAGCCCCTTTTGGTGGGTGTCCAGCAAGTTAGAGAAAGCACAGGCCTTGAAGGCTTAGCCCTAAATTGAGAGCCCGTGACCCAGTTGTTCCCAGACTAGTGACCTTGGAGCAGCTACCTGGCCTGTCTGGAGCTCATGGATTCTTCCTCAGCACACTGGCCTAGAGCAAGCAGTATCTGTCCCAACAATTCCCCAGATCTGTTTTAAGATTCCAAAACATTAGAAGAATATTTTATAAAGCTTACACAGCACTGAGGCAAGGATTATTGTCGTTGTTATCCTTCTCCCTGATACTTCTTCTCTCATCAAATGGGTACTTTTTTGGAAGTTTGGTGGCAATTCCTCCATGTGGTGAAGGAGGCCTGCGGAGGGTGGGGCTGAGTTGCAGAGGGCCAGAAACTGTGCCCAAGAGTGAAACAGGGAACAGAGAGTGAGCATCAATTCAGGGGCATGTCTGTAAGAAAATATTCTTATTTTCATTTTTGATGGACGATTTGAGCTCTTATGACAATAAGATGTAATCTCATGGAAGCACTCTGGAAAGCCACACTCGCATTTCTGCCTTCTTAGTGGGCAGTTTCCCATTATCATGGTACCATTTCTCTATAACGTTATCTACTGTCTGTCTTTTGACTTGTTTTTCCAATACTCTCTTTCGGTGTGAGTCTGGATTGTTGGAAACAGCACAAGAGTTCAAGGTTAATCTTTAAATGAGAAGCCCTAACCCACCACTTACCAAACTGATGATGAATTGGGATAATTCACTTGGCCCCTCTTGGCCTCATGACTTCTTCTTCAATAAACTTGCTTAAATTAATATCTGACCTCCAAACTCCACATTTATTATAAGGATCAAATAAATAAATTGTGTGAGATAACCTTGGGTAAACCACGTAACTATTTTTTTCTTTCAGTCTTTTTTCAATGCTTTTATTTTTAAATTTGAAAATGTCATCAATGTTCAGAATATTTCCTCTTTACATTTTCAATGTAATGTAATAATTGCTACAAACAAAAGATTATGTGTAAAATACATGTAAGTTATAAAATAGTATAACATTATGTAAGCGCTCATAAAGAGTACTTGATTCAAGAAATAGAAGTTACCTACCGAGAGGGTCTTTCCCTCACATTCATTTGCTCCTCCCCAATGAAACCATCTTCTTAAATTTTGCATTTGCCAACCTATTACTTACAAAAACATTTTTATGACTTTTTACATAATCAGTATATTGTTTTGTTTTGCTTATTTTGAGCATTATGAAAATGTTCTACTATACATAATATCCTGGGATTTGCTTTTCTTTTAACTCAACATTATATGTTTAAGCTTATTTGGGTTGTTTTCAGGTTTGTTGGGTTTTGTTTGTTTGTTTGTTTGTTTTTTGCTATTGCCAACAGTGCTATCTTCAATATTCCTCTATTTGTCTCCAGTTGCCTTTGTTGAGGAGCTATGGGTTATATATCTTGTAATGGGATACTAAGTTTTGAGATCTCCAAACATAGTTTTACAAAATAGTGCCAAATTGTTCCCCAAAATTGTTGTGCCCAATTGCATGTTCATAAGCAGTGTCTAAGTGTTCCCATGGGTTCACATTTTTTCAACAGTTGATATTGTCAGACCTCTTAATTTGTGCTAGTTTAGTGGGTAAAAAATATTTATCTGTAGTCTGTAGAAATTTGCACTTCTCTCCCCCCTAATGTTTCTGTGTTTTCATTGCATTCAGTTTTCCCATGAATGCCTTTTATTAATTTTTTTCCTCACTTTTCCTAGTAAATGTAGAGGTCTGATATTAAAAAAATTTTTTTAACTTCTTGAAAAAATCTCAAACTTACCGAAAAGTTGGCAGTGTAGGGTAAAGGACTTTATTTCCTGAAGGCTTGAGGGTAAGTAGCCAACCTGATGCCCACCATTTCTGAATACTTAAACATGCATTTTCCGCAAAGACATTTTCTTATGATACTCCCAAAGAGTCATTAACATTAATGTCATAACAATACAGTGCTAGAATCCAATCTTCAGCTTCTATTCAAGTTTTGCCAAATGTCAAAGTTGTACAGAAAGAGAATCTGATTCCAAACTGCATGCTGCATTCAGTTGTTGTGTCTCTTTAGGCTCCTTGAATCTGGAAGAGCTTCTCCTTGAATTTAGTTATCTTGGCACTTTCAAATATTACAGGCCAGTGATTTTGTAGAATGTCCCTTAATTTGGATTTTTCTGATGTTTCATGATGATTAGACTCAGGTAATGCATTTTGGTGACTTTTTCAGGGACATCCCAGAAATCATGGTGTGTTCTTTTTTTTTTTTTTTCCAAGCCAAACTGTATCCAGCTTTATTAAAGATACTTTTCATAAACAATCATGGTATTTCAGGCAGGACATGGGCAGACGATCGTTAACAGTACACAACAACTTTCAAACTCCCTTCTTCAATGGACTACCAAAATCAGAAAGCCACTATAAAACCCAGTGAAGTCTTCATGTGATGCTCTGAACAGGGAAAAGTTTGGAGTGAGGGTTGACAGCTCACATTTAGCATGTTGTCTAACAACTTTTAACAAGCCGACCCTGACTTTCAGGAAATGAAATGAAAATGGCAGAATTATCCATCTGAAGACCCATGAGCTAAAAAAGGAACTCTTTTGAGGGATGCCTTCTCAGTGGTGACACTGTAAAGTCCAGATTGCCTGACATACTGGGAACCATGTCTTGGGGGTCAGGTTCCAACAGGTCTCTGGGTTTAAGGGAGCCAAGTCTATGTTGAAGGCAGAGAGGGAGAAGAGGACATAAAAAATTGAGTTTTAGTTCTTCCACACCACCAAGGGGTTTGTGCCCAGGCAGCTCGTGTGTGTCAACATCAAGGAAACCCCTCCTCCTCGGAACCAAGAGGATGTTTCTCAAAACTAGAAGGAAAAGATGTTTTTCCCCTTGTGTCAATCTAGCTTCAGAGATATTCTATTAGTGACAAATGCCCTTCCCCCAAAACAACAATGAAGTGTTCTGTGTGCTAACAACGTAGCTTAAAACAAAAAAGGTAAAACAAAATTCTGCATTTTTATAAAACTTGATAAAAAATAGTATTTCAAACTGTACAGTCACCGGAAGTACACAGTTATCAAAAATGCACACACTTCACTTGGCATCTCCAGCACCTTCAGCTTTCTGTGCCTGGTCTGTTTTGGCATCTCCGTTTACTGCAGGGTTATTCCCATCCTTGCCGGCATCAGCTTTCCCCTTTTTCCCTTTGGGTACCTTCTCTCTCTTCTTTGCAGGGGCCTTTTTAGGCTTGGGCTCTGGCTTTGGAGGAGCAGGTTTAGCAGATAACCTTGCAGATCTTCTCTGTGGCTCATCCTTCACCTTGGCTTTATCTCCTTCAGCGTCCCCTTCAGCCTTTCTCTTGGGCATGGTGGCAACGGAGGCCAGACGTAAGCGCTAGACGCGGGGATGCAGCGGTGCGTGGGCTTCGGCCGGTCCGGGGGTCGTTCTTGCCTCTTCTTCACACTGCTCTCATGGTGTGTTCTTATTGCATCTTATGAGGTGCAAGTGATTTCACTTTTTCCCATTACTGCAGTCCCATCACTTTGATCCCTTGTTACGCTTCTCACCTTCGTTATCATTTTTTCTTGAAAAATAGTAACTATTTTGTGGGCAGGTATTTTGAGACTATGCCAATATATGGTTCCTTAGAAAACTTCCAATTTATTCTTTTGTTTATTCATATCTACGTGGACTGGTGTGCTCCTTTTTTAAATCAATTGAGTTATAATCTATTACTAATTTGCCTCACATTTGGCCAGTTGGAGTCTTTCCTAGCTGGCTTCTGTGTTCTTGAAGATTTTTTTTTATTTGACAGAGAGAAACACAGCCAGAGAGGGAACACAAGCAGGGAGTGGGAGAGGGAGAAGCAGGCCTCCCGCCGAGCAGGGATTCTGATGTGGGGCTTGATCCCGGGTCTCTGGGATCATGACATGAGCCGAAGGCAGTCGCTTAACCAACTGAGCCACCCAGGTGCCCCAAGGCTTCTGTGTTCTTTTCCTTCCTTGAGCACATCCTTACTTTCTGGCGAGTGACATGTCCATGCTTATGCCGTGTTTCCCTGTGCCAGCTCTGGAATCAAGCATTTCCCTAAAGAGTCCTTCTTCCTTTTGCTGAGGAACGGCTTTCAGGAGTCACTATCTGGGGGCTGGATGTGCTCATTCCTATATCCAAGGCCATGAAGATTTACACCAGTATTCTTTGAAGAGTTTTATAGCTTTAACTCTTACATTTAGATATTTGATCCATTTCGAGTTAATTTTGTATGTGGTCTGAGGTAGTTGTCCAACTTTTTTCTTTCATGTGGATATCCACTTGTTCCAGCACTCTTTATTGAAGAGATTATTATCGCCCCCCCCCCCCGGCCCCGGAAGAGTCTTTTGAAAATCAGTTGACCATAAATGCATGGATTTATTCCTGGGCTCACCATTCTGTTCTTAGGCATATGTACCTTTTCAGTGTCTCTGTGGAGGGATGGGCCCTTGGAGTTCTCCACTCCATCATATTGTCTGACATCACTCTATCCTTAATTTGCTAACTTATTTAATTCATCTCCCTCTGTACAACCAATCTCTCATACTAGTTCCATTTCCTCACTCCACTGCAGGCCAGCCCTCGACTCAGACAATTTTCTTACCCTACTCATCCTCCAAAACCTCACATCCCAACATCCCACATGTGGACACCCTCCTTGCCCAACTTGGTCTCCAACACCTGATGTCAGATTATACCGCTACATGAGCACACTTCTCATCCCTTTGAAGCTTTGACCTCCCACACTGAGCCGTCTCCCTCTGGGAGGTTCTTGCTAGAATGTCCACAGTGGGCAGCTTCCAGGAAGGGACACCGGGACTCTGACAACCCACACTGGACTCCATCCTGTGGACACCCTATTCAGACTATGTTTTTAGTCTACATTCAGAAGTGATTCTCTCAATTCTATTTTCCAATTCCTCCATTATAGTTTTCATGTCTGTCAACATATTTTAATTTCTGAGAGCTCTTTTTTGTTCTGTGACTTTTGTCCATCTCACCCTGTTCTTATTTGATGGCTATTATATCTTCTTGCTTCTCTCAAAGGATGCTGATTATATAAACCGGAGAGTTTTTTAAAGTTCCCTTCTGGGGGGCGCCTGGGTGGCTCAGTTGGTTAACCAACTGCCTTTGGCTCAGGTCATGATCCTGGAGACCCAGGATCGAGTCCCACATCAGGATCCCTGCTCGGCAGGAAGCCTGCTTCTCCGTCTCTCACTCCCCCTGCTTGTGTTCCCTCTCTGGCTGTGTTTCTCTCTGTCAAATAAATAAAATCTTTAAAAAAAAATAAAGTTCCCTTCTGGGACTCGTGGGTGACTCAGTCATTAAGCACCTGCCTTTGGCTTAGGTCATGATTCTGGGGTCCTGTGATTGAGTCCCACATGCTTAACAAGGAGCCTGCTTCTCCCTCTACCTGCCACTCCCCTTGCTTGTGCTCTCTCTTTCTCTCTCTTTCCCTGACAAATGAAGAAATAAAATCTTCAACAACAAAAAAGAAGTTACCTTTTTAAAAAAAGTTTTCTTCTGTTTCCCAGGCCATTTCTGTTTTCCTCGTATTGATTTTTCTATTTATTTTGTATTTTCTCTTTGCATTGGTGGTCTTCTTTAAACTCCCAGTGATCTTTGTTTATCTGCTCTTAAGAGTAAGGCAATATGATGCTAGTTGCTACTTCTACGTATAGGTAAATTTTTTAGACTTCACTTCAAGGATTCAGGTGGGAAGCAGCTATTTGCTGAAGGACTCCCCAAGGGTCAACACATAAAAGATTACTTTTCTGAAGTTTTTTCTCAGAAGAAAAAAAATATTAATTTCATGTCTTTGGCTCAGTTGCTGGAATTTCGCACTGGGGAGAGGTGGGTGATGAGCCTCAGGACCGCTTTGGAGAGAGAGATTCCTACCTGAGCTCCCTTTCTCATTTATGTTACTCACATTTGAGCTCATAGCTTCTTCTATTATGAATTTTCCTATTTGAGAAAAATGTTGCATCATTCTCAAGATTCTCTTGCCTCTGGCCCATTATGTTCTTAACTGTTCCCAGGTGCTTTACAAGAACATCAAGAACATAGCATTGCTCTTCCAGGCCAACCCAACAGTCATTCCCAACACTTCCTCCTTGCTTGTCCCCTAACGTAGGTGTTCACTTTGCCAGAACACTTCAAAGCTAGGAGTGCTCACGTGTTCAAGTGATCCAGAAATGACAAATACAACAAAGGATGTGTTTGCCTGGGAGCTTCTTGGAAAGATTTTTCCTTTGTGATTTAAGGCAAGAGATGCAGGAAGAGAAAGAAATGCCCCCACCCCTTTCCTTACCTCCAGCCTTTGAATGAGAGTGTGTGAGGACACACACAATGATTGAAGCCATAGAGACCATCTTGGCTCATGACAGACAGAAAGGCCAAAAGCATCACAGAGTCACTGAAGCAGTGTCTTGGTATCATGGGGCCATGGGTCCCAGCTGGCTCATTGGCTTTGACTCCCTGGTTTTTCTGAATTCCCTTTTTATGCTTTCTTTCTTTTGTTACCTCTCATCTCCTTTCCCTC
>PITA01004297.1:24446-37198 GCA_004023965.1 Spilogale gracilis
ACATCTTTAAGGGTTTTTGAACCTGGAATGGAATGGGTGAAGGATAGGCAAAGTTACAGGTCCTTAATGGCCCTCCTTAAGTCTTTTCTGAAACAAGATAGGGTGTGAAGAAACAAAGGAGTGGCTCCCCCTCTGTCTGTTCTCCCCACCCTCCCATCTCCCCTCCTCCTGTGCTCAGGAAGCCTTCATTGGTAGGTCACTCTCCCGTTCATGTCCTCCACAGGCTTCTCATGTCCCATGGGATAAAATCTAAATTCATTAACCAGGCTTCTAAAAGTAACCAGTCTGATCTCTGCCTCCGCAGCACCCTCATCCCCCACCCCTTGCCCGGTGCCCTGGCCTTGCAGAGGCACTAGGTGTTCCTGGACTGCATGCTGTGCCATTTCATCTCTGGGCCTCTGTTCTTCCTGCCAGAAATGCAGTCTGGCCACAGACTTGAACCACCCCTTGATTCATATGTCACCTCCTCTGGGAAACTTTCCGCTCTCTCCCAGGCATGTGTAGTGACTCAGCCCTTTAACCTTTGAGCGTTCCCCTGATAGAGCTTTGAAGTGAGTGCATTTATGTGTTTCTGGGTCTGTTTTCCCCACTGGACCCACCTGCTCTCTGTGCTTTCCTGCTCTTTAAGAAGGATAGCTTCCACTCATGCTAACAAACATTTACTGAATTTTCACAATGGGCCAGCTACAACACTCCAAAGCAATAACCACAGGGGAACCAATTTTTAAAACAAATAAATCATCCGCCATCTCACACTGAGAAGTCAACTTTGGGGTTGAGATGTGGTTTAGCAGACATTTTACAGACATTTGTGTGCCGTGAGAGGGGAAATCTATAAACTAGAGAGCATACATGGGCTTTCTAATTGAGAGCTAAATCAGAATCATAAGGAGTTAATCTAGATAATTTAATTACTGTTAATAATGTTACAGTTAGTGACATCTGATAGTCGATGAGATTGGTAAAAACCTATTGCCTTCCCCAGGATTAACACAGGCTATTTTTACAAGTGGCTGGATTTTATTTTTTTATTTTTTAAAAGATTTTATTTACTCATTTGTCAGAGATAGAGAGAGCACGAGTAGGGGAAATAGCAGGCAGAGGGAGAAGCAGGTTCCCTGCTGAGCAAGGATCCTGATGCAGGACTAGATCCCATGACCCTGGGATCACCGCATGAGCTGATGGCAGCAACTTAACAGAGTCACCCAGGCATCCCACAAGTGGCTGCATTTTAAAATGCATTAAAGCGCTAAATATTGGGAAGAATTTGCTTTTTAAATCTATAGTTCTTGTGTGGGGGAGAAACCAAAGCTTCACATAGCATTTTTAAAAAAGATTTTATTTATTTATTTGAGAGAGATAGAATGAGAAAGAGAAGGTCAGAGGGAGAAGCAGACTGCCTTTCGAGCAGGGAGTCCAATGCGGAATTCGATCCCGGGACTCCAGGATGATGACCTGAGCCGAAGGCAGTTGCTTAACCAATGGAGCCACCAGGTGCCCTCACATAATGTTTTTATATGCCAGAGGGACTTCATTTTGCTAGGTAGAAATATCTGCACTGAAAGAACTCAAACAACCTGGAAATCTCAGGTAGACAGTGTGCTCTAAGAAATCAGTTTTCATAGTACACCAAAGTTATAAAGCCTGGTAATTCTAATTGTCTCCAGTTCACCATGATAAGAAAATATATGTACTTCCACTACTAGTCCATGTACGAAAGGAAAGACCTACTGAATCTCACATATATAAGGAGCACTAGAATTTTATAGATGGTCCAGTAGAATTGGATTATGCGTGAGGAATCAAATTTGTGGTCTGGTTGAGGTAACAGATCAAGTTTAGAGGGTTTTTGCTTTCCAAGTTCATATACAAACATTTTCCCACCTGTGACTTCCCCAAGTTCAGACCAATTAAAACTATTTTTTGAGATAGCAAACCAGTGTTGTTGGTGACATTGGGCAAGAACAGTTCATGTGCTGTGCTCACAACCTTGTAGTGGTTCTCAAACTATGGCCCCAGGGAAGCAGCATCATCTGAAAACTTGTTAGAAATGCAAGTTCTCAGGTGCCAGAAAGACCTACTAAATGAAAATTCCGTGTTGGAAAAGAATTCAACATGCCCTGCAGGTGATTCTCATGCATGCTTAGGTGTGTGAACCACTGTTCTATGTAATGAGTCCTTCCAAGAATCCCAGAAATTTGACTTCTTTTGAAGAGACTCTGTCCTTTCTCGTCTTAGCCTCCTAATACTGTATTTCGTGAATCTCTACAATTTTCAATGTCCTTGGTGGGGTGTCTGTTTGTTTGTTTCTTGCCCTCAAGGCAGATCTCTCAAATAGTGTTTTGGAAGACTTAGCAACTTTTTAACAACTCCCATTGTTCCCTTGCCCCCAAAGGGAATCATTCTAGCTCTGCTTCCAGAGCTCATCCAATCTTTGCCCCTGAGGTCATGCCCTCTTCTCCAGGGAGGATGCGTCTGAGGTGACTGAGGGTCTCCTCACCTGCCCATAAGGTCAGCAATAATTGGGTTCTTGAAAACACTTGCTGGAGGGTGAGCAGAATAAATAGATGACGGACTTGACTGTGAGGAGAGCTGCGGGAAGAAATTCAGGGGGAATGTGCCCTTACAACAGCGGCTTCAGGTTACGTGTGCGATCCAGTCATTTTAGCAACAGGGCATAGATCCAGCCTTACCAGGCAGGGGCAGGGGACAAGTAACATTACTCAAAAACTCTCCACATAACCAATTACCTAAGTTTTTAAAGATTTTATTTGTTTTTTTGACAGAGAGGGAGAGAGAGAGAGAGCACAAGCAGGGGGACAGAGGGAGAGGAAGAAGCGGGCTCCCCACTGAGCAGGGAGACCGACACGGGGCTCGATCCCAAGATCCTGGGATCACCTGAGCTGAAGGCAGATGCTTGACCTACTGAGCCACCCAGGAACCCCTCAATTACCCAATTACTACATTAATTTGACAATGTTTATTGAGCGTGTAGCATATCAGAGCTGCTGTTCCAAGTTCTGGGTTGACTAAGATATGGAAATTACAATATAGTTGGTTGACGGGAAAAGATGGAACAAATAAATGATGATTAACCTACAACCGAGGTGTTCTTAAAATATTACGAGAAGCCCAAGAAATGGGAATTAATGCTGCAGGGGAGAATTGCTGAAATGAGTGCAAGAGAGGGTGAGGTCTGAGTGAGTAATTTCTAAGGTAGAGAAGGTAACGAGCAGACTTCTAGGACACAAACATAGAAATGAGCAAATAGGTGGCAGGTTTAAGACACTACGATCCATTAAAGAGCCAGTGGTCCTCCAAGGCGGTGATCTTGATTAGAAAGGCAGGCGGAGGCTTTGTTCTGACAGCCCTTTACCCATCCGACATGCTTTGCAGATGCTCTTTGCTCTTATGAAGGTAGGTGTTTCCACTGTGATGGGATCTGCAAAGCATTTGGCTCCTAAGGACTGCTAGTTAGCGCGCACTCTGCAGGAACATCAGGGAAGCATGGGGTGGCACTGAGAAAGGTCTCCAGGACTGGAGGGCAAGGGAATGAGTGTGGGAGAATGGGCTGCACAGGCAGGTGGCGGAGGATCAGAGACTGAGCCTCCCCACCGGGAACCCTGTTCCTCTCTGTCTCTCCTCCTGCATCACCTCCTTCTCCAGCTTTGGCTCCTTCCCTCCCTCCCTCCCCCAACCATCCTCTTCCAGTTTGCCCTTCCTTCACCTGTTCTGTTCCTCCTCTCCCTCCCTCTTCATCTTCCTTTAGTTCTTCATCAATTTCCATTTCTATAGCTGCAACATTTTCCTTTCTCCTCTGCCCTGGGATTCAGTACCATCTTCTGAAATTGTGGTTCTTTTGGAAGAGCTGAGTCTTCTTCAAACAATATATTCATCATCTACTACTTAATCTAATGAAAGTCCCTTATCCCTCCACTTCTTTTACATTCTGGGGAACCTCACCATGTAAAGGAAAACCTACATGACACCAGGAGTGGGGATGACTGGATACGTCCAGGGGCTCCTCTGCACTGACCTGCACACCCTGTAGCCATTTCACCCATCCAGCATCAACACCTAGTACTTAACTAAGTATCGACTATGAGCAAGGATGGGCACAGAGGGGCACAAATACACTATGAAATTGAGACCATGTGTCTGTAGGATCATATGTGGTGGCATTGTGGAGGAAAAACAGAACATAAAAAGTTCATTAACATTATTATGTGCTAAATATTATGTGAAAAGTGACTGGGAGAAAAATTTATTTGAGACTGGAAGAAGGAAGGATGTCTTTAGAGGAGATGACCCAGAGAGGGATTATCATTTATTTCCAGACACTGTTCTAGAAACTTTGCATGTGTCATTCTACTTAAGTCCTCAGAAAAGGCCATGAAGTATTATTATTCATAACTTTTGGATGATAAGACAGACCCAGAGAGATTAAGTAAACTTAATCAAGGTCAAATCTTAAGGAAATGGGAGACCTGAAATTTGACTGATGTTCTGTTGGACTCCAAATGTCTCCCCACCACTGTATCACACGGAGTCTTTAAGAAGCATGTTGCATATGTGTCTGGATGGCTTTAAGATGACTCATGAATGTATATTACAGCACCAACTTGTAAACTCTCCACCGAGTTAATTTAATCAGCACCTCGTGTTCCGGTCTACACCTAGGATGCCCACCATATAGACCTGGACAGCTCAGTTCTGAGTTCCAGAGCACTAAAAATGTAAGTACTCACTCTGTGCATCTATGCCTGCTGTTCTGTTTCTTTAGGTATTTGGAGAAGGTGCCATGGAGCCAGAGAACCTCACATGGGTCTCAGAGTTTGTCTTCCTGGGCCTCTCCCAGACTCCGGAGCTCCAGATATTCCTGTTTCTGGTGTTCCTGTTTGTCTACACCACCACTGTCGTGGGAAACGTCCTCATCATGGTCACGGTGACCTCAGACACCCGGCTCCACACACCCATGTACTTTCTGCTCCGAAATCTGGCTGTTTTAGACCTCTGTTTCTCCTCTGTCACTGCCCCGAAGATGCTGGTGGACCTCCTCTCTGAAAGGAAGACCATCTCCTACCGGGGCTGCATGGCCCAGCTCTTCTTCTTCCACTTTCTGGGAGGTGCCATGGTCTTCTTCCTCTCGGTCATGGCCTATGACCGCCTTGTTGCCATCTCTCGGCCCCTCCACTATGTCACTATCATGAACACTCAGCTCTGTGTGGGGCTGGTGGTGGCTAGCTGGGTAGGAGGCTTTGTCCATTCCATTGCCCAACTGGCTCTAATGCTCCCATTGCCTTTCTGTGGCCCCAATGTCCTGGATAACTTCTACTGTGATGTCCCCCAAGTGCTGAGACTTGCCTGCACGGACACCTCCCTGCTGGAGTTCCTCATGATCTCCAACAGTGGAATGCTGGACGTCATCTGGTTCTTTATCCTCCTGACCTCCTACTCAGTCATCCTGGTGATGCTGAGGTCCCACTCAGGGCAGGCAAGGAGGAAGGCGGCTTCCACCTGCACCACCCACATCGTCGTCGTGTCTATGGTTTTCATCCCCAGCATTTACCTCTATGCCCGGCCCTTCACCGCCTTCTCCATGGACAAAGCTGTGTCCATCAGCCACACGGTCATGACCCCCATGCTCAACCCCATGATCTACACCTTGAGGAACCAGGAGGTGCAGGCAGCAGTAAGGAGACTAGGGAGGCGCCAGCTGGTTTGTAAAAGGGAGCGGCAATGAGTAGGTCATTTCTCCTTGGCTTTGTTTTCCATTTGTAAAATGGAGGGAAAGTTACTGTATCTGCTGTCTTCAAAGCTCATGGATATGTTGTGGAGGTCATCATGGAAGTGACCGAGTTTTGGGCACCTGGGTGACTCAGTCAGTTATGCATCTGACTCGATCTCAGCTGAGGTCTTGATCTTAGGGTAATGAGTTCAAGCTCTGTGTTGGTCTCCACTCGGTGTGGAGCCTATCCAGAAAAAAGAGTGACTTTGAAACTAAGCAACTGATTCTGATTTTTTGGATAAGGGAAAAATTCCTCTTTGGTGGCTAAGGTTTATGCTGGAGTTCTAAAACTCCTGCTACAATGAGAAGTGTTCTCATGGCTCTGGAAAACCACGCCCTTCTTTTCCTCTTCTTGGTGGACGGTTTCCTCTCATAAGGAGGCTATTTCCCCAGTGAGAGCCGTTCTCGTTTACGTGTTTTCCCAGCCCCTTTTGGTGGGTGTCCAGCAAGTTAGAGAAAGCACAGGCCTTGAAGGCTTAGCCCTAAATTGAGAGCCCGTGACCCAGTTGTTCCCAGACTGGTGACCTTGGAGCAGCTACCTGGCCTGTCTGGAGTTCATGGATTCTTCCTCAGCACACTGGCCTAGAGCAGTATCTGTCCCAATAATTCCCCAGATCTGTTTTAAGATTCCAAAACATTAGAAGAATATTTTATAAAGCTTACACAGACTGAGGCAAGGATTATTGTCGTTGTTATCCTTCTCCCTAATACTTCTTCTCTCATCAAATGGGTACTTTTTTGGAAGTTTGGTGGCAATTCCTCCATGTGGTGAAGGAGGCCTGCGGAGGGTGGGGCTGAGTTGTAGAGGGCCAGAAACTGTGCCCAAGAGTGAAACAGGGAACAGAGAGTATCAATTTGGGGGCACGTCTGCAAGGCTCCACCTTACAGCTATCCCCATCCCCCTCACCCCCATTGTCAGACTCCACACTTCTTATAAGTAGGATTGGGAAGATCTGTTTATTGTTCATTCATTCATTTTTGTGAACATGCACTTGGGGCCTGTTGCAGTACTTATGTGCACACAGTTCTCTTTAGCAATGTGCTCTCATTTCTCTTATCCCCACCTCTCCTTTTCCTCCCTACATTGATTTCTGCCAGTTCAGTCTTTATGTCCATATGGGATTTCCCCCCTCCTTCCGTTCATTGGTATTCCTTGCTTTCTCTCTTCCTGGACCTCATTGCCCCACAGCCGTCATATGTCTCCTTCACTCTCACCCCAGGCCTTTGGAGTCAAGTTGTTCAGCAGAGTTGAAGAGAAGAAGTAGGTTTTGGTTACCGTTGCAAGGCGCTGCAACCCCAGCTGCTTTTAACAAACAGAGGAGGTTTAAAAATTCTCCCTGAAGTTGTATATTGTGGGACTATGAAGCTGTTGGGACAGACACAGCTGCTGTCCTCCCTCCTGCCCTCTCTCAGTCCTTGTGCAGTCACCTTGTGTATGATTCAGATGGGAACCTTAGCCCCAATACCAGACCTTCGCATTCTGCTTTCTGCTTCAGCTCAGTGTCTCAGGTTCAAATTCCAAAGCCCTATGAAAATAATCTGATGGGCTGAGGTTGGGCCCCATGTCCCATGAGGCTGAAGGGATGGGCAGGTCATGTGACATAAACATGGCCATTGCGGGCCATCCCTCCAGCAGGAATGGTGGATGAGTGTTGTTTCCAGAGGAGGAGCCTGTAGGTGGACACACTCCCCTCCCAGGAAAGGCACAGGCAGGGTACTCCGTAAATGACACCATCTAAGGAACTTGTAGTTTTTATGTCTAGATATTCGTGTTTTTATTCATCCATTAAACAAGTAATTGTTCAGTGCTTCCAATTTAGCTTTTCTGTCCTACTCGTCCTTTTTACCCCTTGGTTCTTAGGGAAACTGACTTTGTTTTGGCTGACCCAAGGGAAGAAAGGACAGGACCCTGAGGAAGCAGGGAATCCTGAGAAGACCGCTGTGGGGGTCTCAGTGGCTAATTCAGCAGGAACCGTTAGCAGTTGCTGAAGGAGTTGGGAGGGAGAGGGAGCTGAGAGCAGGAGAGGAAGCAGCTGGGACACCAAGGGCAATGGCGCCTCCCAGAGGGCCACCTACGGCACCATCTGCTGCATGTCACGGCTGCAGGGCTATTCAAGGAAAGGGCAGAATGTGCCTGTGCAGGCCATAAGAGGTTCTCTCTCAGGGGAGAATTTAAAACAGAAACACTGACTAAAGGTGCTTCAGTAAGTACCATGCCTGGGCAACTCTGAATAATATCAGAGCTAAAATTCTCCCTGCCAAGTGGATTATTCCCACCACCTGCCCTTCATGAAGCTGGAGTGTGTGTGTGGTGTGGTGCGGTGTACATGATATAGGGGGGACTCTGAGAAAGTGGGGAAAGAATTAGAACTAGAGAGGGGAGAAGACCAGAAGACTTATGAAGGAGGAGAGTGTGAGCAGCAGAAAGAGGACCACCTTCTCTCTCTGATTCTGTACTGATGTCAATAAAACAGCCAGGCTATGGGGTGACTGCTGAGGCGAAGGCCAGTGGGGAAAGAGGAGGCCCAGGAAGCCCCTTGCAGCTCTCCAAAGAATGTAGAAATGAGGCCCACGGGCCCCAGGGTTTGCCCTGTGGTGTGAATTGACATGGAAGCCACAAACACCAGGAGACCCACTGCCCTGCAGTGAGAAATCTCATAAAGAAAAGACACATCATTTCGTCCTCCCCACAGGAGGTGCTGGAAAGAAGAAGGAAGAAGTGTGAGGAGATACATAAGTAATAGATGGACAAATAAATGATTTCGTGAACAAAAGCTATGAAGGAAACATATGGGATAATGTGACTGTTAAGGCAGGCTGTATCATAAAATGTAATTGGGGAAGGAATCTCTGAGGAGAGGTATTTGAGAAAAGATCTCGGTAATGAGGAACCAGGTAAACCAAGATCTGGGTGATGGGCAAGCATTCCAGATAGAAGAAAGAGCAAGTGCAAAGGGCCTGAGGTAAGAATGAACTTGGTGGCCAAAGGGAAAAGAAAAGGGAGTGTAACCAGAGCATGGTGAACAAAGTGGTTCTTGGTAGGAGGTGAGCTCAAAGAGGTTGTGTTAGTTATCTACCACTGCATAACCAATTAACCCTAAACCTAGCAGCATAAAACAAGTAGTCCTATGTTATCTCTCACAAGTTCCATGGGCCAGGAGTTCTGGCAGGCCATGGCAGAGACAAGCTAGCTCTGCTTCTTGGGCCTCTGCTAGAAGACTCAGAGGTGAGGCAAGAAACACGTGAGTTTCACTAGCTCACAGGTCTGGCTGTTGATGTTGGTGTCAGCTGGGTACCCAAGTGGGGAAGTTGACTGGTCTACCACAACATGTGTCCTGGGACAGAGAACCAGGTGGAAGCTCTAGCCTTTCTACCACCCGGTTTCAGAAGTCACAGAGCATCACTTCTACTGCCTTCTCTTAGACAGAATTGAGCCACCAAACACAGACCACATAAACAGGGAATTAAACTCCATCTTTTGAATGAGGAGTGTCAAAGAATTTGTGGATATATTTTTAAGTTACTATGAATATGTAGATAAGAGCCAGTTGAGGAGAGAGTTTGGATCTTATTCTAAGTGCCATGAATCTTTGGAAGGTTTGAGTGGAGGTTGGGGTGGTAGCATGACCTAATATATACTTTAAACAGGACATGTTGGCCACCAGGCAGAGAATGAGTTCTCCAGGTCAGACGTGGTAGAGGGGTTTAAAAATTTGACATGAAGAAAAGAGACCTGGATTCAAGTTCAAGTTCTTGCATTGATGAACTCTTACCTTGGGCAAGTCTCCTAACATGAGGGTGTAGGAATACACTTTCGCATTTGTGTGGGATGTACCCAGGGCTTTTCCTCTCTCAGATCTGCAGAGAGCAATGTTTGTTTCATGTCTCTCCTCTGTTAGATGCCTGCTTTTGCTCATCCCCCAAACCCCAGTGCCTCCCACAGGTCCTAGAACGTGCAGGCTCTCCACAAGTATTTGTTGAAAGAGTGAAGGAACCAATATTGGTGTCCTTGACAACAGCCCTCTCTGACCTTCTGGTTCTGGAGCAATAGGACTGTGTCAGGAGGAGCACCGAGGGAGCATCTGGCTCCATCTCCTCTGTAACATTCCCATGCCCATTGTGTATTGGAGTGCACAGGCCTGATTATATTCAGAACTGTCATCGCTGCCCAGGTGAACATGATGAAGGTTAAGACCTGTCCTTGCCCAGAATCCAGCACCAATGGCCGACTCAGAACAGCCCACTCTGGGGCTCCGAGGGCCGAAGGAGGCAGCAAATAGTAACACGGGCATGCTTGGCTACTGTGCCATGAGAGGAGGGGCGTCGCTCTTTCCATGATGGTATCAGAAGACGGCACTGTGAGGGTAGGACAGGAAGAGTAAAGACAGAGAGCAACCCTCACCTAGCACAAAGGGCCCGGCTAGCAGGCTTTCTGCCCGGGACACTGGGCTGGTTCCAGCCCCTTCCCATGCTGCTGAGGGGCTGGGGCCACCCCCAACTCATCAAGAGTCAGATGCCCTACCACTGAGCCAGCCAGGTGCCACTCAAGTCATTGTTTGTATTTTTAAAACTCCTAAATTGTAAGTGTTCTAGGCAAGAGACTATTGTGTTCAACAGGGTATATACATTACTACTTTCTGGCATTTATTCTTTCTAGATATATTGAGATGCCCGGAGGCAAAAACGGATCAGTGTGGGCCCTTTCATGTGGAGAGACTGAGATTTTTATTCAGAGTATGAGGCCAAGAGGGATGAGGGAGGGTGCAGCTCTCCCTCTCAGGCTCTGGGACCCAGCCCCTACCCCTTTCCGTGCTCCTCCCTGTCCCCTCTTGCCCCAGAGTGGCTTCCATCCCCCTCCCCCGAGCTGGGGCAGCCACCACAGTAGCCTCACTCAGCAGGGAGCCTGGAGAGTGGGGTGGGCTGTTCCACGGTCTGCAAGTCCCACTCAGGGGCCACCAGGCCTGCCTTGGTGTGCTCAGACCCAGGCGCCTTCCCAGTCTGTCACACCTGTGCCCTTGGGAGCTTGGGGGAGAAGGAAATGGCTTGCTGAGCAAGACCCCGGTTGAGATCCTCTCCATGGCTCCAAGATCATGGCAAGTTTTCACTCTACCTCAACCATAAAGCTGAGGCCTCAGGGGCAGCAGCTGCCTCACTGGGTTGCGGCGAGGACTCAGGTGAGCAGAGTAAAGCACAGAGCGCAGGCTGGCAAATGACAAGGACAATAAATCACAGTGAGCCAGCTGTCGGCCTCCTTCTGGAATGGGTACCTCCTGGCTCAGTTATCCCGCAAATGGCAGTGGGTCCTATGCCCCACTGAGCCCCTCTCACTCACTATATTGCTGCTTTGTCTGCAAGCCCATAGGCCTCCCTCCCTTGGGGTGTCCAGTCCAATGGAAGAGGCGAGGTACATCTCTCACAGAATGCCAACGCAGGAAGGAGAAGGGAAGGGCGCTTGCCCTTAGCGGACCCCCCAATCTGGCCCCTTCATCTCTCACGTGCTCACCAGAGATTGTTCCTGCCTTCCGAACTTTCCCCCTCATTGCTGACTAGCAGATCAGAGAAGTCAAGCCCTTACTCAAGGTCACAGAGCCAGTGTGGTGCTGGCCTTCCAGGCCACCTCTCCAAGGCCCTACAGTAGGTTTTCTTCCAGCCTTGCTCAGGAGAGTCTTCAGCTTGGGGGCACACACGTGCACACACATTCACACACGTGCACACACTCCTGGCCCACCCCAGTCTCTGGCACAGTGCAGAGTCCCTGCAGCTTGAGCCAAGGCCCTACTCCCTGCAGACCTCAGTGTTCTTACCATGCAAATAGGGCCAAAGACCCCATTCTCAGACACCTCTAGGGACAGGAGCAGGCCTAACAGGCCCCCAGCCCTGCTCTACTGCAGCTCTCTCTGTGGGGGCCGTTGGAGCCGAGCAGATAAAGAGATCCAATCAGACCTGTGGCCAGCAGCTCTGCCAAGGCTGGAGGACGGTTCTTATGAAAGTGGTTGCAGAATTTTGAGGTTTTAAGATGACCAGGGAAGGGCGGGCAAGAAGGTTCTAGGGTACTGCAGCTAAAAGAAGCCAGGGAGGGAAGGTTCCTTTGTGGCCCAGGGTCTGGGCCTCCACCTGGCAGGACCAGGCCTACAAGAGCATCCACTAACCGAGAGCCGACCCAGCCCACAGAGATCAAGGCCGCCAACCAGCGGCACCACGTGCTTAATGATGAAAAGGCACAAAATCCCTCCCCACCCCGCCATGGCCCAAGAGCGGGGACAGGCAAGTCACAGCAGATGCCGTCATTCCACAAATCCTTGCCAAGGCTTTCCCAGGCTTACAGTGAGCAATAGGACAGGCACACACAGACCTCTTGGGAGATGGAGCTTCCTCAGGTCCAACCACAAAAATACATGTATAGGGTACCTGGGTGGCTCAGTGGGTTAAGCCTTTGCCTTCGGCTCAGGTCATGATCTCAGAGTCCTGGGATCGAGGCCGAATTGGGCTCTCTGCTCAGCAGGGAGCCTGCTTCTTCCACTCTCTCTGCCTAGTTGTGATCTCTGTCAAATAAATAAATAAAATCTTTTAAAAAAATACATGTATAGTTACAACCCTGTTAAGTTCTGTGAAAGGAACTCTAAGGGCAGGAAACAGGAAAACCCAGCCACCTGAGTCCTGGCCGGTGGGGCTGGGGCAGCGAGGTCCCCTGGAGGTGGGGTCTAGAGGGTCAGTAAGAGTCATAGGCAGTAACCTCTTTGACATCAGCCACAGCAACTTCTTTCAAGACACGTCTCCAAAGGCAAAGGAGACAAAAGTGAAAATGAACTTCTGGGACTTCATCAAAATAAAAAGCTTCTGCACAGCAAAGGAAACAGTCAACAAAACAAAGAGGCAACCCACAGAATGGGAGAGGATATTTGCAAATGACACTACAGACAAAGGGCTGGTATCCAAGATCTCTAAAGAACTACTGAAACTCAAT
>PITA01004297.1:37298-125668 GCA_004023965.1 Spilogale gracilis
TTACACCAGTCAGAATGGCCAAAATTAACAAGTCAGGAAACAACAAGTGTTGGAGAGGCTGCGGAGAAAGGGGAACCCTCTTACACTGTTGGTGGGAATGTAAACTGGTGCAGCCGCTTTGGAAAACAGTGTGGAGATTCCTTAAAAAATTGAAAATAGAGCTACCCTATGACCCTGCAATTGCACTACTGGGCATTTATCCCAAAGATACAGATGTAGTGAAAAGAAGGGCCATATGCACCCCAATGTTCATTGCAGCAATGGCCACAATCGCCAAACTGTGGAAAGAGCCAAGGTGCCCATCAACAGATGAATGGATAAAGAAGATGTGGTACATATATACAATGGAATACTATGCCTCCATCAGAAAGGATGAACATCCAACTTTTGTAGCAACATGGACTCGACTGGAAGAGATTATGCGGAGTGAAATAAGCCAAGTAGAGAAAGTCAAGTATCACATGGTTTCACTTACCTGCGGTGCATGAAGGGTAACCTGGAGGACAGTGGGAGAAGGAAAGTAAATGGGAAGTAGGGTAATCCAGGGAGAGAAACGAAACAACAGAGACTTTGGACACAGAAACAAACTGAGGGACTTGGAGGGAGGGGGGTGGAGGGATGGGAGAGCCTGGTGGTGGGTACTGGGGGCACGTATTGCATGGAGCACTGGGTGTAGGGAATGGGGAATGAATCTTGGAACACTGGGGAAAAAAATTTAAGTAACAATAAAAAAAATAAAAGAGTCATCAGGCTTGAAAGGAGAAGTGTATGGTTGAAACCCACAGTAGGTGGAAACAGGCCTGTTGTAGGAGCTGCAAGCGTATGGTTGAAACCCACAGTAGGTGAAAACAGGCCTGTTGTAGGAGCTGCAAGCCAGCTGGTTTAGAGGACAAGGAACAGAGAGAAGAGAGGAGGCTCTGGGGGAGGGGAAAGGGGGCCAGAACCTAACTGTGTGAGTCCCCGGGGGTCCTTTCCTTAGGAGAACCTGTATGGAGGGCCAAGATGAGTCAGCAGAGGGGACGGAATGCTTGTGGGACCAGCGCCACCAAGCCCCCCAGGGCCTCATTCTCCCATGACCACCAGGGAGGGAGGGAGAACAGTTGAGGGCCTGATCCACAGGGCACCCCTTCCCTTATTCTGGCCTCCCAGTCCCAGTCTCCATTAGCTCCATCTCTTCCTGTCATCCACACTGTCTTTTCGGAAGGGTTCAAAAAAACCCTTCCCTCCTGTGGGCTCCATCTTGGGCTCTCATTTTGCCTATTACCCTTTCAGAAGAAGAGCTCTCCTGCTTGACTCCCTAGCCTCTGAGGTCCAAATGGGCCACAGGCTGTAAAGAGCCGGTCCATCCCCAATAGTGAGTTCTGGTCTCCACATATGGAGGGAAGAACTCACCCGTGCCTCGCAGGGAGCCAAGTCTCCCAAACACCCAGGCCTGGGGGACATCCCATTCTGATGTCCTCAGCAAGTGGTCTCCATGGACAGTTGACTATCCGTCCTCACATCCCTCAGGCAGCACCCGCCCCAGCTGTGCGGGCTCCTGGCCTCTCAGCCTTACAGTGGGGATAGTCATGGAGCCCACCTCGTGCCCGCCTCAAGGCTCTATAACATCACCATGGTGGTCCCCCAACCCCTGCTGCACCCCACCAACCTACCTTGCCTATCAGGGTCAAGATCCTAGGAATGCCAGACTGCCACCTGGGAAAGAAAGAAGAGATCCCAATTAGGTGGGGGAAGGGACGTGTCCTTCTTCCCAGGGGAGAAGAAGGTATGCAGATTCACGGAGTTAAGCTGGGACACAGCACAGCTTGCTCATGTTCCACAAATGTTTGGCCAGTGCAAGGTGCTAAGTACATAGCTTTAAACAAGATCAGGCCTGGGTTCCCCAAGGGAATCAGGGAACAGTCCAAGAGATGGACATGGTGACGGTGTGCCTTTGGTGCAGCCTGGTATGTGCTGAGGAAAGCATCAGTGCTCTGCTGATGTAACCCAGGCTGTTTGGGGGGGTGAAGAAGAAAGGGATGAAGGAAAGCTTCCTGGAGGAGGTGATTTCTCAGCTGGGTTGTGCAGTTGAGTAAAAGTTCATGGGCAAAGGGAGCATTACAAGGACCAGAGGTGAGGGAGAACATAGTGCTCCCAGAAAGCATCAGGGAATTCAAGGCTGGAGTGTGGTGAGATGTGGGGAGGGGTGAGTGGAGGCTGGAGAGGTCCTGCGGGGCCTAGAAACATAGAAGGATTTGGGGTTCCCTGGGCTGCTGCACAGACTCTCAGAGACCATGATGCTGTCCATTAGAATACTAGGAGGAGTTAGGCAAATTTTACTTCATACATGAATAGTTTACTAAATGTGAAATCTCTTTACCATTGAAATTGATTCTTTTAAAATTTCAAGTTGTTTATTTTAAAACTAAAAAATGAATCAAGAAAACAGAAACTGTAATGCTATATTAACTATTATATTAAAACCACCAATATGTGGGTGGTTTTCCCCTTTTATTTAAAACACAGTCACATAATTGAAAAGTATTAATCCAATACTCTTTTCCGTTTTATATTTTACTATTTTATTTTTATTTCTTTACTGGTATGATTCCACATACAAAGTTTAATATGAGCACATCCACACATTTCTTTTCTAACCAGTATCATTACTTGTTTCATTTAATGAGTATTACTGGAAATAATTTTGTTATGTGAAGGAGAGGCTACCAAAAACCAGTCCGCTCCCGGTATCAGATACTCTAGGTTGCCCCTGGGTGACAGTTAGCCCCAAGAAAAATCTAAAATCCCTCCTGTGAGGTCCCAGGGCATTGGCTCGCGACCCCAGCCTGTATCCCTCTTCCGGTCTATGCGTGGCTTCCACCCTGACCACAGAAAACAGCACGCATCAAACCCCACAGGGCCCAGTCTACCTCCCAGGGAAGCTCACAGCAGGTGGGGGGGTGCAGAAGGCTGGAGAGCCTCTCCCTCCATCACTGAGAGTCCCCTGGGTGTCCCGTGGCCCCAGCACGGCAGTTGGAATGCCCACTCTGACTCTGACGGGAGGAGGAGGGTGCAGAGAGCCAGAATCTGAACAAACCTAACTTAAGAGGCCTGCCTTTCTCCCTTCCTCTCTTCCCCGCTCTCCCTCACTCCCTGTCTTCCCTTCCTTCCAGGTGTCCCTGCCTGGAAGGGCCACAAAGCCCTTGTAATCACTGTCCCCTGCCTTCACCCTGAGGGCAGTCGCTCCCCTTTCCTCGTGGGACAGCCTGGAGTGAGCTCCATAATGGAAACAACCTGGAGGCTGAACAGGAAGGCCGGCTCAGCATTATTGAGCGCCTGCTGTGTGCCGGGCGCTGCGGTGGCATTTTACATGGGCTCCGTAGACACAGCAATGACCTCCATTTGACAGTGAAGAAGCCGGCTCAGGGGTTGAGCAGCTGGCCCCAGTGGGTGCTGGTCAGTTAGCTCCTAAGTGCGCAGCGCTGTGGTCCTCAGAGGGAGCCTTCCTGCCAAATCAGAGAGGCCTAGGAGCAGAGGGCAGGGGTGTGGGGGCAGTTGTCCACAGAGGGTCTGGTGTCTGGAGCTCAGAGTCCGGGTTCTGCTGGAGGGCAGCACAAAGCAGGCTGGAGGGGCGGGAGAACCCCAGGGTAGACCTAGCTTAGGTTTCCTTGCCCGGAGGTATGCCCGGCAGCCCAGCCCTGGCCGTGCCCGCTGGGAACCTGCCTTCACGAACTACTTGTGCAGGGCCCCTCGGCAGTCCCTTCCTATCTGCTTGCCTCTCGGCACCATCTCCAGCAGTCAGTGGGCCAAATCCCCCAGAGACCAGCCAACATGGCCAGGCTGGGTCTAGAGTCCAGGTTCTGTCCGGAGCTTCTCCCAGGAAGCCATGGCAGCCGGCGGCTACAGCGGACCCCAGAACTCACGACTGCTGAAGAACTAGAGTCCTCTCTGGGGGTAGGGGAAAGCAGAACTCACTGAGTCCTCTTTAGGGGGGATCCTGGGGAGAGGCCAACCTGGGCTACCTCAAGCCCACTCCAGCTGCTAGTCTCCTCGTGCGGCCGCAGGCTCCTTGTGGGCAGGGAGGCGAGGCATATTTGAGGAGCACCCTATGGTTTTACCAGCTCTCCTTCCGGAGCCTCACTGTCCCCATCTCACAGGCTGGTAGGTGCCCGGAGCAGCGTGATTTACCCCAAGCCATGTAGGGGCTCAGCATCAGGAACTCCGTGTGCTTTTAGCCACTACCCAGTGTGTTTCTTCTAGGCTGCCTTGTTGCAGGAGAAGGGCACCTGCTGAAGGAAGGGAGATAAGATCAGCAGGGCCCAGGCCTTCAACGGGAGCTTGTGAAAGACGTTGCTGAAGGGGTGTCTCAAGGGCAACCGCCGCCACGGCCAGGGGCCCTGGGGTGGGAGGTGGGGGGCTGCGGAGGGCAGGGGACATGACTCTTGGTGCAGGTGAGGAACAGATGGCTCTGAAGCAGGAGCAAGGACAGGCAGGCTGTGGGGCGCCCGGAGTGGGATGGGACGGGCTGGGGTGAGGATTCTGGAGCTCAGCAGCCTGGCAGCCGCTCCACGGGTGAACTGGGATGGCATGGAGCCTAGGCCCAGAGGCCCAGAGCAGAGGACACCCGGGAGCAAATGCAAGGGTATGAGAAGGCGCCACCCTTGAGGGCCGTCTACCTTTCCTATGGGGAAATGGAGGCCCAGTTGGAGTCGCACAGGTAGTGACTGAGCCCATCCAGACCCAGGCCCACCGCTCGGCTGCAAGCCTGTCAGTGAGGCACGCTGAGGAAACCCAGGCAGCAGGGGGGAGCCCCGCTCTGCTGGCGCGCCCCCTGATGCAGCCCCTTAATTTTCATGGCTCAGCCCTGCCTCCTCCGTGGCCTGGTCCTCTCCCGCATCTTAGAGAGACCTGGCAGGTAAGGGAGTGAGGGGAAGGGGTGGAATCACTGACCTGACATCATTCATGCATTCAATAAGCATTTATTGAGTACCTATTGAATGCCACGCCTTGTGCTGAGGCGTCCGGGGAGATAGATACAAGAGTAAAGCAGACCCATTTCTGCTCAGTTAGGGGGAGGAGAGGAGCCTTTCCAACCATCTGGTCCAAGTACCATTTTAGGAATGTGGACTGGAGAGGGGAAGTGACTTGCCCAAGACCATGCAGCTAGTTGGTGGCAGGCCCAGGCCCAGTCTCCTTCTGAGGCACGCTGCTCCTCAGTCTTCCAGCAAATACTCACTGAGAAACACCTGTGTTCCGGGCCCTGCCCTGAGCCTCAAATACATCTGCGAGCTCAGTAGTAAAGAGGGTGGGGGTGGGGTGCAATCTCATGACTGCCCTGAAAATAAGAGGGAAGTTCCAGGGCCCCACCTTAGGAGGCTGGACTTCCCCTCCCTCACCCTCAGACAGGATATAAAAGTCCCTTCCCAGCTACTTCCAGAAAAGAGGAGGTGAGAGGTGACGGCTTGGGGACCCCCACCTGTGTGCAGGATGTTGGTGTCGATCCCTTGCCCCAGGGGCCTCACTGCAGAGAAGCTGCTCCTGGCCCTAGCAGGGCTCCTGGCCGCATTCATCCTGGCCCTGCCCTGTGAGGGCACTGGCCCTGGTAATACCCCTTTGAACAGCCAAGGAGGAGGGTAACCAAGGGGGAGGGGTCCGGGTCTGGGGTGAGCCCATGGTGATTCCTTCCCTCTGCACAGCCTCCCCTAGGACAGTGGAGACCTCGGTCCTTCGGGACTGCATCACAGAGGCCAAGTTGATGGTGGATGCCGCCTACAATCAGACTCAGAGGAGGTGGGTCTGGGGGCATCGGTGAGGTGGGTGGGCTCCAGCCACGGTTGCGTCAGCCATCACCCTGCCCCTGGGCCCCTTGGGACAGTGCCATGTTGGCAGAGAACCCCCTTCGGTCCATCCTGTCGGTTCACACTGCCCTGGCTGTCCACCCCCGGGCTGGGGCTCTCCTGGGGGCTCTGCTTCCTTTCTCCAGCCCTTGCTCTCCTCCTGCAGCATCAAGGAGAACCTCCGCAGTGGCCTGGCCAGCCCTATGGACCTCCTGTCCTACTTCAAACAACCGTTGGCAGCTACCAGGACAGTGGTCCGGGCTGCCGACTATATGCATGTGGCCTTGGAGCTGCTGGAGGGGAAGCTACAACTCCAGGGATTGAGCTCCTTCAATATCACTGGTACTGTGCTCCCCACTGACCCCCACGGCCTGCTCTGGCCTGCGAGAGCAGGGTACACAGCCTGGGCTGTTGGGAGGGAGGGTCAGGGGATGGGAGGTAAGGAACAGACTAGCTCAGGAAGGAGCCAGGACATGCCCACCTGTCCCACCTCCAGGTCTGCTGACAGAGCCCCAGCTCCGGCTGCTGTGCCAGGCCAGCGGCTGTGCTCGCCAGGACCAGGAGGAGAAGTGCAGCAACAAATATCGCACCATCACCGGGAGATGCAACAACAAGTGGGGGCTCCTCCCTTCCCTGTGCCACCCCCTGACCCCACGTTGAGTGGTTTCTAGGCCCAGAACTCCTGCTGACAAGAGCCAATTCTCTGCTGCAGGAGAAGACCCTTGCTGGGGTCTTCCAACCAGGCACTGGCCCGCTGGCTGCCAGCCGAGTACGAGGACCGGCTGTCACTCCCCTTCGGCTGGACACCCAACAGGAGGCGCCATGGTTTCCTCCTCCCTCTTGTGAGTAGGGGCTGTGGGACCGGAGGGTCCTCCACCACTTCTAAACACGGGGAGTAAGAGCACAGCCCCCAGCCAGCTGGAATCCAGGCTCTGCCACTGGCCAGCTAAGTGACTCTGAGCAAGTCATACAGCGGAGTCTCAGCGTCACATCTGTAAAATGGCAGTAAAACCACCTTGTATTGCTGGTGTGTGAATTACAAGGTCCTTAGGATGTGATCTAGTAATGCTAGCCAGTGTAGTGTTGAAAGAATTAGTATCAAGGTACCTAGCTAAATATAAAGAGCAGTCTATCTTATTCTATCTATGTCTATTGATCTAAATAATTTTACATTTGTCGGTTTATCAATGTTCTATTCATATGTCAATATGACTCATCTATCAATATCTATTCATTAGTTCTTCTTTCATCTATCTATCCAGTTCTTCTGTATTTATTAGCCATCACCCATCATACATGTCTCAGTCACTTCTGTCACCTAGGTACCCATTAATCTATAAATTGATCTATCCGTTCGATCTATTTACCTCTTTGGAAGAGCTAGGAGGGTCTCAGCCAGCCAGTGTGGCCTCTTCCTTTCTCTATTCTGGAATCTTCAGGAGTCACACCAGAGGCCATCCTGATAGGCATGACAGCCACACAGGGAGTGGGACGAAGTACGGCTGGGAAGGGAAGGGCAGGAGAAGACGAGAGACGGCATTCAGGCCAGCAGAGGCAATCTGTAGACTTGGCCGGGGATGCCCCACGCTGACCTCTCTCCCCACCAGGTCCGAGCTGTCTCCAACCAGATTGTGCGCTTCCCCAGTGAGAGGCTGACCTCCGACAGGGGCAGGGCCCTGATGTTCATGCAGTGGGGCCAGTTCATTGACCACGACTTGGACTTCACCCCTGAGTCCCCAGCCAGAGTGGCCTTCACTGCGGGTGTGGACTGCGAGAAGACCTGTGCTCAGCTGCCCCCCTGCTTCCCCATCAAGGTACCCCCGCTGGTCTCCTGCGCCCCAGGCCAAGAGCTGGGGGTGGGGGTCTGTGAGCCTAAAGCACCCTCCTCAAGGAGCTGTCTGTAGTGCTAGAGTGTCAAAGGCGAGGAGCTGGGCCCTACACACACCCAGCTCGGTGCATGTTTGGGGGGTGGGGTGGGAGCGGGACAATCTGCCCTCAGGTTTAGTGCAGGCTTCACAGAGGAGGAAGCAGTGGAGACTAGCTTTGACCCATGGGTCTGATCCTGACAAGGGGAAGCCTCTAGGCTGCTGCTTTTGAGAGCCTTTAGGGACTCTTAGCTCTTGCCCTACTCTCCTTCCTGAAGAGGTCCAAGGGCCCTGCAGCTCTCATCAGTTCCTGGGATGGTGTCATGAGTGGGGCGCTATCCTTCAGGTGAGAGGCAAAGATGGTGTGAACACTAGGGAAGGAAAGACGGACTCCAGGGAGCAGAGCCTCTTTAGGGATATGGGCCGGGGCGGGGGCAGGGTAGGGAGGAACATGTGTATACACTCCTGCATTCATTCACCCCTAACAGGTAGGGTGACATTCATGGGGCAACCTTACCCATTCCTCAAGCTCTAGTTCAAGGGCACCTCCTTGGAGGAATCTTCCTATATTTTCTTAGCACACCTTTTGTTTCTGGCTTTTAGATCAAGCATAGCAAATAGTGCCTCAATTTAGAGTTACATTCCCTATTTGTGCACCTGTTATCACTGAACCCCAGCTTCCTGTAACCTGTGCTGGGTTTTACTG
This sequence comes from Spilogale gracilis, assembly GCA_004023965.1. Classification (NCBI taxonomy): domain Eukaryota; kingdom Metazoa; phylum Chordata; class Mammalia; order Carnivora; family Mephitidae; genus Spilogale; species Spilogale gracilis. The sequence continues at coordinate 45,686 of PITA01004297.1, forward strand.
ACCTTTGTTGGTTTCCAAAGCACCCAGCATAGAAAGGTGCTTAGGAAATGTTTGTAGAATTAAATGGAATGAGAGAAGCACAAGCGCAAATGTCAGGAAAACTAGATCTTAATCCTTCCTCTCCCGCTAACAAGTTGTCGTTTCTTGTCGCTGAGCCTCAGTGTCCCCAGCTGTAAAATGAGGATTCTTTTATGACTCTATGATACAAAGTGCTAAGGATGCTCAAATTTACCTGGTGAGCAGCATGAGTCTGGGTGAGTCGAGGAGGGCGACCTAGAGGAGGAGAGAGTTTCAAGGAAGGTTTTGAAGTAGGCGAGGAATGATCCAGAGGAGTGAGCTTGTTCTTGAGGGACCCCCTTGTCACTGACTCCTCTCCCATCTCAGATCCCACCCAATGACCCCCGTATCAAGAACCAGCGTGACTGCATCCCCTTCTTCCGCTCGGCACCTGCATGCCCCCAAAACAGGAACAAAGTCCGAAACCAGCTCAATGCGCTCACCTCCTTCGTGGATGCCAGCATGGTGTACGGCAGTGAGGTCTCCCTCGCCCTGCGGCTCCGCAACCGGACCAATTTTCTGGGGCTGCTGGCTGTCAACACCCGCTTCAGCGACAATGGCCGGGCCCTGCTGCCCTTCGACAACTTGCATGATGACCCCTGCGTGCTCACCAACCGCACGGCACGCATCCCCTGCTTTCTGGCAGGTCAGCCCCCAGTGGTCCACTGAAGAGGAGATTAAATAAGACATGGTACAAAAGGGTTTCGTTCAAAGCCAGCAAGTGGCTGTGTGTAAGGCCCACCTGCAGGAGTTTGCTTTCCTTCCGGGCCTCTAGGAGAAGCTCTGGCTACAGGAACAGGCTCTGCCCAGCCCTCTCTTTTTCTCTTTGCCTCAGGACTCCCAGGGGAGAGCAGCCTGAACCCAAGTCCACAGCTGGGGAAAGGTCTAGCTCTTGGTGGAGAAAGTGCCAAGGGATGCAGTTCATGGTATCGGTGGCTCACAGTCCCAAAGTCAAGGTTCCTAGAGTCATCTGGGTCCGTCCACCAGCTGTGGACCTGGTCACTTGCAGAATAGAATCGTGCTCAAACCCAGAAGCTGCTCTGTGCTTTCCCACCTTGTCTGAACCTATTTTAGTAACTTTGGGATCTGAGACCCCACAGTCTCTCCCATCCTGTCCCCTTGTGTGGGGTGGAGGGTGGCGGTCAGTGAGGAGCCTCATAGCCCAGCTGAGGAGATGGAGGTCCTTTGAGGGCCCGGAGCTTGGCCAGGTCATAAAGTGCTGCCACCTCCTTCTAGTCCCCAGAGCTCTGTCTGCCTTAGCAGAAAGACATTTCTCTGGGGAATGTTGGGATGACTCTGAACTTGGGGTTTTCAAGGTGATGCCCGATCATCAGAAACCCCCAAACTGGCGGCTATGCACACCCTCTTTATGCGGGAACACAACCGGCTGGCTACGGAACTGAGGCGTCTGAATCCCCGGTGGACCGGAGACAAGCTGTACGAGGAGGCTCGGAAGATCGTGGGTGCCATGGTCCAGGTAGGGAGCCCTGGGCCCAGCACTCCCTAGAAGGCAATCTGGCATGAGACACCATTGGGAGAACGGCTCCCACTTTCTTTAATATACCCTTTGGGGCTATGCCTCAAATCAGCAGGGTGTGGGTGATGGGGAGTGTGCCTGAGACCTGACCTGTACCCCAAACTCTGTCACTAACTCACTGTGTGACACTGTCCTTGTCCCCTGCTCTCTGGGCTTCGGGACCCTCATTAGCCAATGGGAAATGCATATTTCCACACTTGACACATTGGTAATAAAGAATTGGTATGTTGGAGCAGCTCTTCAGAAAGCAAAAGTTTTGTCCAAAGATAAGGGAATGGGGTAGGCGGCCGCTAAGGTAATGTTCCTGTCTTGTCTTGTAGATCATCACCTACCGAGACTTCCTGCCCCTGGTTCTGGGCAAGGCCCGGGCCAGGAGAACCCTAGGGCCCTACCAGGGGTATCGCTCCAGCGTGGACCCTCGTGTGTCCAATGTCTTCACCCTGGCCTTCCGCTTTGGCCACACCATGCTCCAGCCCTTCCTGTTCCGCTTGGACAGCCAGTTCAGGGCCTCAGCGCCCAACTCACGCGTCCCGCTTAGCACCAGCTTCTTTGCCAGCTGGCGAGTCGTGCATGAAGGTGACCAGGTTTTAAGAGCAGATGGGAGTGGGGGTGGGGCGGCCAAGCTTAATGCCAGGAGGCCAGGCTGCTGCTCAGGCCACTGCTACCCATCTCTCCAGGACAGTCGACAGGCACACCAAGACCCCCTCAGGAATCAGAGAATTTCCAAAGGGGAGGAGACTCATGTCAGACTGGGGGCTTTGGGGCCTGGTAGGAGGTACCCTTCTTCTCCTTCTTCAAGAAGTAGGAGTGACTTCTTTCCCTCTCTCCCTGGCTTCAAGTCTCCCCAGACCTCTGTTTTCTGACACAAACATGAGAGAATGTAAGCCACTGACTTGCCAGCTCTGAGCTAGCTTGGCATCATGTGGTGACCCAGGGGCTCCCCAGAGGCCGAGCCAATCCATGCTGCTCACATTTCCCGCCACCAGGTGGCATCGACCCCATCATCCGAGGCCTCATGGCCACCCCTGCCAAGCTGAACCGTCAGGATTCCATGTTGGTGGACGAGCTGCGGGACCACCTGTTTCGGCAAGTGCGAAGGATCGGGCTGGACCTGGCAGCTCTCAACATGCAGCGCAGCCGGGACCATGGCCTCCCAGGTGAGGGGGCCTTGCTCGGCCGGGGGCTGCTGCTGGCGGAGGGCAGGTTTCAGAGAAGACCCTTGGTGCGTCCATTCGGGCTGCAACTTTCTACCCTGTGTGCTGCGGTTCAGAAGCATGTGAAGCCAAGCTTGGAAAAGAAAGTGTCCCTGGGGCCAGCCTTTGCCATCCCACCACATCTTTACCCCGCTGCTGTAGGTTCACAGCATGGCCAGGACCTGAACACAGTCTTCTTCTTCTTTTTTTTTTTTTTTAAGATTTTATTTATTTACTTGACAGAGAGAGAGAGAGAGAGAGAGATCACAGGTAGGCAGAGAATCAGGTAGAGAGAGGGGAGGAAGCAGGCTCTCTGCTGAGCAGAAAGCCCGATGTGGGGCTCAATCCCAGAACCCTGGGATCATGACCTGAGCCGAAGGCAGAGGCTTAACCCTCTGAGCCACCCAGGCACCCCTGGACACAGTCTTCTTGTGGACAAAGCAGATTAGGACTTCCCAGGTGGAGAAACAGTAGGTTCAAAGGGCAGGGAAGAACTGTCACACTCCCCGCTACCCTGGTGGATTCCAAGGAGGAAGACTCAAGTTCCGGGGACATAGGAAATGGCTCCTGCTCTAAGTGGGGAAAGGCAAAGAGCCCACGAGGAGGAGAGGAGGACAGCCCAAGAGGCAGGAACCTAGGTGGAGTAAACTTAAGATGACCTTGGCTATTTGCTGAGGACACAAAAATCTCAGGAAAGAAGAAAACATAGGCACTTTGCCAGGAATTTTCATGGCTATTAATCATTTCGTTCTGCCAATGACCCTGAGAAGCAACAATTACAGCCATTTTTATAGATGAGGAAATAAGCTCAGAGACAGCTAAGCATCCTCTTGAGGCCACATAACTAAGAAGTAGTAACATCTGAATCAAGTTCAGAATTTCTCCTTTCTTCCCTCTGTGCAAGCCACGTTAAGGGAAGACTTTGATTACCACCTTATCCCCTCTCCCCTCCCTCTCCCCTCCTTTCCTGTCTACAACCTGAAGCCCCATATGCCTTGGCTTATCTGTGACCGTGTATAACGGGGTGGAGGCAATCTCCACCACGCCTCCCACAGCACCCACCACAGCCCCTGCAGTCTCCCAGCGGGTGCTCAAGAACCTGTTCTTTGCTCCTTACACCTGGGCGCCCCCTGCTGGAGATGAGATTGCCAGCGATGCAGGTGCCACACCTTGCCCTCAACCTGTCCCAGAAATATTGTCGGGATACTAGCTCTGACAGTCTCTTCCAATCCCTTCCTAAGTCCAACACTGAATCTGGAATTGGAAGAGCTTGTTTGAAATCCACTTACTGGTGCGGTGACCTTAAGAAAGTAACGGTTGCTCAAGTTCAGCAAACACCCATTGATACAATGGAGATGACAAAGTGCCTCACAGAGGTGTGGTGAGGATTCTAAGAGATTATCACAGCCAGCACTTAGTGAGGTAAAGCGTTATATAATCTTCCTTTGCTCAGCTGGAGGATGGTGTTTGTGAGTTGTCCTTCAATGGACAACAATGGGCAGGTGTTTCTTCAAGGTTAAGGCAAATCTCTCTCCTATCTTGATGGTCCCCGCCCCATCATCTGGCTTGGTCCTGGTGTGGGATCCTAATAGCAGAGAAATCAGAAGGCTGGCCTTTGGGAGTTTCTGAGTAGGTGAAAAAAACGTTCAAACGGTTTCACTGGGCTATAATTAGAGTATCATAAAATTCACCCATATGAAGTACACAATTCGATGACTTTAGTATAGAGTTGTGCATTGATCACTTTTTTGTGGGGTGGGGGTGTCTGTTAAGGTCTTTAGCCCACTGATCACCATTGCTAATGTCAGAATATTGTCATCACTCACAGAAGAAACCTTATAACTGTCACTCCCTTGCCCACCCCAGCCCTTGACAATCACTGATCTTTCTATTTCTACAGAGTTGCCTATTCTGGACCTTTCATGTAAATGGAATCATACAGCATGTGGTCCTTTTCTGAGTAAACTTTAACCATGCTTTTCATTTCTTAGTTTGTTCACTTATGTATTTGTTCACTCTTTCCTTCTCCAGACCTGAGTAAGAATCTTTTATGTTTTGGGTCCATCTCATTTGTACCTAATCAATGCACTGGAGTGGTATTAGGTGTTCCATTAGGACACACTCCTCAGTTCGATGCACACAAAGCATGGTTGTCTATTCACTTGGGAAACTAGAAGACAGTAGTTTGATCTTTGGAAGGTTCGGCCTCTTCTGTCAGCAGGGACCTTGTTCTGCCTGACATTTCCCAACCACAGAGCTCTCTCGGGAGAGACTATGGAGAAGCAGAAGCTGGGGGAAAGTCAGCAGGGTAAGATAAAACCACCTCTGCCCCCTTGCCTTACAGGGTACAATGCCTGGAGGCGCTTCTGTGGGCTCTCCCAGCCCCGGAACCTGGCACAGCTCAGCCGGGTGCTGCGAAACCAGGGTTTGGCGAGGAAGTTCCTCAATCTGTACGGGACGCCTGACAACATTGACATCTGGATTGGGGCCATTGCAGAACCTCTTTTGCCAGGGGCCCGAGTAGGCCCTCTTCTGGCTTGTCTTTTTGAAAACCAGTTCAGAAGAGCCCGAGATGGGGACAGGTAAGGGACCCTCCCCTAAAGAGACCAGCCCCAAAGGCAGGGCAGAAAAGGCTAGCTTGTCAAGACTTAGCAAGGGGGAAAGTGCTCTTTTTAGAGTAATTTCTTCCTAGTTCTCAGGGTCTGAGACCAGGAGGCTCCTTGGCGGAGAACCTGGTCAGAGAGAGACCATGGGCCGGGCAAGGCTGATGGTGCCTGAACTGTTTGGCTAGCAGGTCCCAGAAAACGTGGGCAGAAAGAGTTAAATCTGGTTTCCTTCCAATAAAGCGTATGGTTTACAACCTGACTCCTGATTTGGATTTGGCATTTACCCAAGTTCAAATCCAGCCCCGGCCACTTAAATTACTGGGCACTTAATACTGAGCAATAGCCTTGACTGCTGAACCTGTTTCTTCATATATAAATGGGGAATAATACCTATTTTGCAGGAATCCTGGAGAATTGAATGAAATGACATGAAGTGCCCAGCATACAATAGGTGCCCGCTATGTTCATTGCTCCCTAAACTTGACTTACATCTCTCGACTTAATCTTGGCAGGTTCTGGTGGGAAAAACGGGGTGTTTTCACCAAAAGACAGCGCAAGGCCCTGCGCCAGATTTCCTTGTCTCGAATTGTGTGTGACAATACCGGTATCACCACCGTTTCGAGGGACATCTTCAGGGCCAACACTTACCCGAGGGGCTTCGTGAGCTGCACCTGCATCCCCAGGTTGAACCTGTCAGCCTGGCGAGGCACATGAGGCCTCCACAGGTAAGGGGCAGCCCTCCTCCAACATCCTGCCCACACCAGATGGCTGAGTCCTTTTAGACCTCCAAGCAGAGACAACCAAACTTGTCACTAGAGGCTGGGTAGCCTTCCCTACTGGCGTCTGGTATGCTGGCTTCTGGACTGAGAGTTAATCAAGGCCTGGGACTTTGGGGGGGCGCAATTAGGAAGCCTCAGCTTAGTCATCACCACCCTAAAACAGCCCCTTGTCTGGACCCCTAGCAAGTTCTTTACTTGTCCACGTGTGTTGCTTCCACAAGAGCCCGCCGCCAATCTCTGGCCTCAAGCACAAGGGAACCTGGGGAAGACCATGAGACAGCCTTCTCCCCCGGAGCAACCACACCTGCTGACGCTTTTGCTGGCTCTGGCTCATCGCTGGTTCTGTGGTTGGGAGCGACGGCTGGGGGTCCTGGCAGTGGTGAACCCTCCCACCTCGAGCCTCCTAGGTCTCAGATCAGGCACTGGCTCTGAGTGCAAGAAAGTCTTGAGGCCCAGGCAAGAAGAGTCATCTGGATGGTCTCTGGCCTCTTTGCTATTTTCCAGCCTGTCTCCATCCCCCACCCATGATTGCTGCCCATGCCACACCCGGCCCCAGCTGCCCCACATCCACTGCTGAGCCTGCAGGCTGGCCAGTGAGCTCTGCTGCTTGTGTTCCCTCTCTAGCTGTGTTTCTCTCTGTCAAATAAATAAGTAAGTAAATAAATAAATAAATATATATATAAATAAATTGTAAAAATAAAATAAACAAGTAACAAAATAAGATTAGAAAATACTGTTGCTGGTACCACTACAAGCTGGCAAGAGCTGGTTTCTGCGTTAGGCTGGGGAGGGCATAACCTCAGTCCCGTGCTTTGCTCCAAACATTTAAGAGGAACACTGCCAGGACCCCGCCGGCACTGACCCCCTAAGCCTCTCTTGCGGGCTTACTCCAGACACTCTGGAGTAAGAGGGCAGAAAGGGGAAGGTTCGGGACAATACCCCGGCCACACCAGCAACATGAGCAGAACAGCCAACACATCAGTCATTACAAAAAGTTTTTATGTACAAAAACACAATAAAAGATACTACCCGGCTAGCAGAAAGGACTGGGCACAGCCTTCAGCCTTCATTTCCTCATATCTCAAACCCAACAGGCCCAAGTGGCAGGAGGAGGCTACCCTGGAAAGAGGAGTCTAAGGCTCCGGGCCAGGCATTCAGGATCTCTCTCCTCTTCCTTCCTGAGCCTCCACTTGTAACGCAGCCTGTGAAGCCGGAGGCGCCTGCAGCTCTCTGCTTTGGAGACAGAGAGACAAGCCAGAAAAGAGGCTGTGTGAAGACAGAACTAACAGCAGGGTTAGCTGCCACACTGGGCTAACCCAACAAGCTTGCCCTGGCATGCCAGTCGCTTGTAGTAACTGAAATACGGGGACAGGGACAGTAGGGTCTCTGGTGGTACTGCCGCCTGGCAGAGGGAGGCCCTGCCGAAGACTAGGCAGAAGGGCCGGCCCGGAACTTTCTCTACTCTTCTGGTTCTCGGCAGGCCAGTGGGGTCACTAGGGAGAAAGATGAAGAGGCAGGACGGCACTAGCCTTAGATGTCACTGGTCTTCTCCTCTTGCACGGGGGAAGGTGGGAGCCAGGGCCACTGTGAGCTAGGAAACCATGGTCCCTGAGGGGCTCACGAGGTCCTGGGGAAGGCTTTCTCGTGCCTCCTGCATGCGGCGCCGGGCACGACGGAAGGCCTCTGCGAGGGGAGCAAATGCTGTGGTCAGCCGCCATGGTGTGGGGAGGAGCGGCGCTCATGTGATGCAGGCTGGCTGGTTGCAGGGTGGAGGGAAACCTACCCAGTACATTGTGAACGGAACTCTGCTGGCTGAACCCTTCCAGACGGTCCAGCACGCTCCGCATCCTTTTCCGGAGGAAACTTGACTCCATGAAGGCCCTGCACAGAAGCCCAGCACATGGTCATGGCTGCTGCCCAGCTCTCAGGGGTAAGGCTCCCCGAGGGCATGAGGGCTGGGCTCACTCACCGGGACTGCTGCAGACAGTGCAAGCGGAAGGTGACGCTGCCGGTGGTCTCCGCACGGAACCCAAAGCGGCTCAGGCGCTCCCCCTGTGGCGTGCAGTTCACACAGCATCAGGCTTCTGGGGGCTCTAGGCCCCGGGCACCATGCGGCCCTTGCCCCTACTCTTACTCCCACTCTCAGAGAACAGATCTGCTTCTAGCACCCAGACTCCATCACCTGAAGGCTAACACGGGACTCCCCGCTGCAAATCAGGGGATGTCCCAACCTCAGCTGAGAACAAGCAGTGTACCAAGTGGCCTGCCAATCCTCCCAGCCTCTGAGGACTAAAGCCTCGGTGATGGGCTGGAAGGAGGAGCCAGGGACTCTGACGGGACCAGGGCAATCTCGAAGTGCACTCATTTCCCGAGATCTCCCAGGATAGCAGCGTAGATGTCCATACCTGGTTCAAGAAGTGACCATACCTCCAGCTGGAGCCACAGGAAGGAAGGGACTAAGTAATGATGAAGCAACTAAGGGACCTTAACCAGGACCCCACCTTCTCCAGAAGAGATAGGAAGCTAAGCTCCCAGCATGAAGTCTGCCCAGAGACAAAAGGCACCTTGAAGGTCCCTGGTATCCGCACGTAGGAGAGGTCTTCCAGTTCCAGAGAGCCACCAATGAAAAACCTCCTCAGCTCAGCCAGCGTGCCAAGCTCCACAGGCCTCCACGTGGAGACGGTCAGGGTATGCGAGCCTGTGACGGGAGAGTGGGGCCTCAGGCACAGAGGGCCTGTGGCCTCTCATTGGACTCCCAGCAATGACACAAACCTCGCCCCCACTGAGACACCTTGTCTGGGGACGACCTGACCTCTGGGGAGGGGATCCTGGCAGTCTGGGGCTGATTTCCTGTTCGGAAATCAGTCAGCTAGAAATTTATTTCTCAGCTCTGCCAGTTATTACCTGATTACCCAGGACAAGTTTCTTAACCCCTCTGAGCCTCAATCCTCCCACTAGTAAAATGGCAATGCTGATGCCTGCGCCTCATGGAGTGGCTGGTGGAATTAAACCAGGAGCACTTAGCACGATGCCCGGAGCCCAACAGGACACACCGTCTCTTATTTCAAAGCCGGTGCTGATCCATTCACTACACAGCTGCCAGCAGCCCACCCTGCCTGAGCACCTGCCTCCAGGCCACGAGGCAGGACGGAGGTGCTCTGAGCAGGCGCCCCAGACGCCCGGGCTGCTTGGCTCCGAGGCAGCCACAGCTTCGCTCAGCTGTCTCTCATGGAGTGGGGAAAAGGCCTCAAAAGAAGCAAGGAATCTGGCAAGTTCAGTGCTTCCAATTCCTAATTCTCCTTCCTCCTCCCTGGGAGAGGCTGAATGTTTGAGAAGTGTTAGTCTCATTCCTAGGAGCTAGGGCATGTGGGCCACATAGAGGGCAGGGCCAAGACGTCACCTGGGGTGGCAGGCAGCACCACAGCGCCGTAGCCTTCCACACGGTACCTCTGCCAGAAGTCCAGCGAGAGGACCTCACAGTAGAGCACAGGCCACTCAGGAAGAGCATCTGGGAGAAGTGAGAGAAGCGACCAGGTCACAGGAGGCCTTCCTGCAGAGAGGGCACCAGCAGAGGAGAGCCTGGGCCCAGGATCTACTGAGCTACTCACCAGCAGATTCGTCTTCATGGAGGAAGGAGGCCTCAAATGTGAATGGGTAGGAGAAGTAAGCCACCTTATCCTAAGAGAGAGTAATGTTGGGGTGCCTGTGTGGCTCAGTTGTTAAGTGTCTGCGTTTGGCTCAGGTCAGAATTCCCAGGGTCCCGGGATTGAGCCCTGTGCTGGGCTCCCTGCTTGGCGGGAAGCCTGCTTCTCCCTCTCACACTGCCCCTGCTTGTGTTCCCTCTCTAGCTGTGTTTCTCTCTGTCAAATAAATAAATAAAATCTTTAAAAAAATTAAAAAAAAAAAGAGGAGTGTTATTTCATACTTAGGGTCACAGGGTTTGCAAGGCCTCACTGGGAACCTGTTCTCTCTGCAGCCAGTGACACCTTCACAAGGGAGAAAGAAAAACTATCCCCCCATGGGGGAAATAACAGGCTAAGAGGGGACGGGGCACCCACATACAAGCTACCATCCTCAGAAAGAAAGAGAGGGAGGCCCTGCTCCAGGCGGCCTGCAGTGCACAAAAGGGCTGGACCCAACTCTGAGTGCTCCCCAGGCTGGTGGCCCTATAATCTTCAGAGTCCGCTCCCCTCCAGAGAGCACTCCTGTTTTCCATACCATTCCCAGGGATTTGGTGGCACAGGTCTGTGTTATTCCCGAGAGCTGCTGTAATGCTGGACTTGACCAATCTGAAAGCCAAGGACCATATATAGTGAGTTGACCTGGGAGGAAGGCAAGTGGTTGATTAAAGGACAAAGTTCCTTAAGCCATTCAAGCATTCACACACTCCATAATTCACTTAGCATTTACTGAGTGTCTCTTATGTGCTGCAAGCAGTCCCTGGGCATATCAGGGTGAGCAAACAGAAGTGATTCCTGTCTCTCGAGGAGCTAACATGCCAGCTGGTGGGGGGACAGACAACAAGCCAACAAGAGACTATCAGCTGGTGACAGATATGTACTAAATACAGAGATTTTTAGATCGGGTGGCAAGGGAGGATCTCTCAGAAGGGATACTTTGGCTGAGACCTGAACTCAGTCGTGCAAAGATATGACAGAAAGGGTTTCAGACCAAGGAAATGATCTCCCCAAAGCCCTAAGGTGGAAATGGATTTGGCATGTGCAAAAACAGAAAGTATGACCGGACTACTGTAAGGGAGAGATCGGCAGGGTCCGGCTTGTTCCAATGTTGGAGCTGGGATTTTACTATAAGTGGGAGGAGACACTGTTGGGGTTTAAAGTTCAAGAAAGATACAACTCATTCACATTTTCAAAGGTTCCATTTGGCTGTGGTGTCTGTGGCAAATGAACTGTAAAGGAAGCAAAGGGGTAAGTAAGGAAGTTAGTTCATGGTCCTGGGCAGGAGATGGAGGGGGCTCGGTCTAGGGTGCTGGAGAGAGGAGCAGTCCGGGACATCTTTGCAAGACAGAGCTGATGGGAACTGCTGATGGAATGACTGGCCATGGGGAGCTACAGAAAGTGAGGAATCAAGTATGTCTTCTAGGTTTTTGGCAGCTGCAACCAAGTAAATGACATTGCCATGTCCCTTAGGGAAGACGATGACATAGGAGGGAGAACCAAGAGTTCTTTGGGTAACGTTTGGCAGGAATGACAGCTGGATATGTGCCTGAAGTCTGGGGAAAGGCCAAAGCTAGAGGGAACACCAAGGGCCTCAGACATGTGTAGTATTCAAGTCATGGGATGGATGGACCCGCCTAGGAAGACTAGAGAGAGGGAGTAACAGAAGGCCCAGGTCCAGCCTTGGACACTGTAAAGCTCTGAGAGCAACAGATGTGCCAAGAGCCAAGGGGACTGATGAGCCACCAATGAGAGCAAAGAGAGGAGCGTGGAGCCAGAAGCCAAGAGGAGAGTCCCAGTGAGGAAAGGTGAGCTGCACTGCCTGTTTCTGGGAGGTCATGCAGAGTGAATGCAGAGATGTCACCACTGGATTTGACAACTTGAAAGTGATCTATGACCTTGAAAAGGACAGTCACAATTTCTTTGAAAAAAAGAATGGGTAAAAAAGAACTTTAGGACTATTACTTACTAGTGGTTGGCAACTCCACAAAGAAGTGGACGTAGAGATTGTCATACTCATAGCCTTGGGCTGAAACTAAGAGAACAAGAAACAAATTCAGCTTATCCTCCTATCGCCCTTAGCACCCAACCCCACCCTGAAGGGCCTACACACTTCGAGAAGCAAGGCCCTTGAGGGCAGGAACTCCCTGCGCTTCCAGGAAAGGCTCCACGGACGGAGTTTCCTAAGTAGGGCAGACCACGCAGCAGGGTGGGGCGGATTACCTCACAGCTCTCGGGCCGCTGCCCAAGCATCAAGGGATCCCTGTCTGGCAAGGCACTTACCTACCTCTCCATTTACAAAGAGTCGGAGGGTACCTGGTACAGTCTAAAGAAGAGAGAAGTGGGACAGGATCAGGAGTCAGGAGGTCTGCGGGAGTCAGCACTCGTCCTCCAGCGCGTCCACCAATCCCCGGAAGGCCTGACACCCACGGCCAGATGTGCATGTGCTGCCATTGTGCTTCCTCCCGGGCTCCCGTCACCACCCCCTCATTTCTCCGCCCGTTTCCTTCATTTCTAAAATTTGTAGCAGCAAAGAAAGTACATAATTTAAAGGGTGAGGAGAGCAACGAAGTACGGAGTATTCAAGAATAGCCAAAGGAAGCACGCACAGCTGCCCATTACCACACCACGGGACGCCGGGGCCCCCGCTCCCTTTAGGCGCTGGAGGTCAAGGAATGAGGGAGTTTGCTCTTTTAATTACTTGTGTTTTCTTATCTAACTTTTAACACTGCACATCTGCTGCTGATGCAATATAAAAATAATGAATTTTTGGCGGGGAGAGACGGAGAGGGAAACCGCTGAGCAATCCTATGCTTGTCTCCTGACCTAGGAATGAAATTGCTGGAATAAGGGAAGACAAAAAACAGGACCACAGAATAACTGACAGAAATTTTGTTTCATTTGTTTAAGAGCTAAACTATTTGACAAACAGAAACAATGCCCCTTCTCTCTCTCTGGGGCACAAATATCCACATGAAGAGTGAGAAAGACACTGTTCATCTTTATATTAATTTTTAAAATTAATTATAAAGTAATATGTGAATGCATTATCACTGATAAAAGCTGAAAACCACTAAGTTTAGGGAATCAAAAGCAACCATTGATCTTCCAACCTCACCCTACCCCACAGAAAGCTACCCACACCATGTGTGTGCCCTTTTAGACCTTTTTCACTAACAGTTCTCTATCAATATGCTATATTTAATTTTATTATTTTTTTTTTAGAGACAGAGCATGCATGAGCAAGGTGGGGGTGGGTGGAAGGCATAGAGGGCGAGGGTCTCAAGCACACTCTGCACTGAGCATGGAGCCCGACACGGGGCTCAATCTCATGACCCTGAGATCACAGCCTGGGCTGAAATCAAGAGTCAGAGGCTTAACCGACTGAGCCACCCAGGCAACCCTGCTATATTTTAAAACACATAACAAAAACCATGTTCCATATGCTAGTCTCTGATTTCCTTCTGGCATAAAGCATGTGCTCTTTAAGAGAGGCACTATTACTCAGCCATAGTCCAAACGCTCTGGCTAACGCAGGCTCGTGGTGCTGCAGGAAGCCAAGCCACTCACCATCTCAAAGTCCGTGCCCACGAGGCTGCTGAGATACTCCTTGTGCCGGCCATAAAGCTGAGGAAACAAACCACATGCAGACTCAAGATGCAACCCCAGCCAGCAAGGGGTGGTTCCAAACATGCGGGAGAAAAGATGCTGTAACGGGAAATGCCACAGAGAGCTGGAGGTTGAAGCATCCAAGCCACCAACATTTTCAAGTAAAGCACAGAGGCTCTGGAGTCTGCTGGTCTGGGACCCAGTCCTGTCACTGTCAATTATAAGCCCCATGACCTTGGGCAGACTTCTTAGCTTTTCAATCTCAGTTTCCTTATTTACAAAATGGCAATAATAAAAAGTCTTCACCTTAAAGTGAGGAAATAAAAAGTACGTGAAGGCCTCATATGTGCTCAAATAAATGGTCATTGTTATTATTATTATGTTATAGTATGATCAAAAGCTCAGGTCTGATAGTAACACTTCCTATGTCAGGAGAGGGCCAGTAAGAAAGACCCTGCAACTGTGGACATGAACCTCAGACATGGTCTCAGCTCCCAAGTAACTCAGGCTCATCCCTGCACTTGGAGGGAAGTCGCTCTTACATCCTTGAACACACGCTGTTCCCGCTCCTCCTCCTCTGGCTGCGCGAGGGAGGACACATTGTCCACTGTATACTTCCACAGCTCCTGTTTCTCCCTCTCGGTCTCAATTCTGTAAGGTCAAAGCCACAGAAATACCAACTCCGATGAGATGAGAACTCTCTAGATCCAGCCCAGGGATGAGCCATCATTGGCCATACACCTCCCTCGAAGCAAATGAGGATAAACGTGGCCAGAATGATGAGCAGGTGAGGGAAACAAAGTGGAAAACAGAAAGGGCATTAGAGTGGACATGGAGCATAGATTTGGGGTTCATTTCTTCCTTGAAGTCATGGGGAAACCCTAAAGCGCCCAGTTCTCTCGCCTGAAAAACAGACAGGTAAGCTTAGGTCATTTCTAATTTATAGTTCTCTTACTGTAAGACATGGAGGTAGCAAGAGTCAAGCCAGAGGAAGAGACCTGGCTGAGCTCATCCTGCCCTGTTCTGGCTAGTCCCCGCAGGCAGCAGCACAGAGAATTATTTTCACTTTACTACACCGCTGAAGTTAGTCCTTTCAAACTGGTATAGCTGCCCACTTTCCGAGAACAGGTCCTCCATATAAAACAGAATATAGGGGCGCCTGGGTGGCTCAGTTGGTTAAGCGACTGCCTTCGGCTCAGGTCATGATCCCGGAGACCCGGGATCAAGTCCCACATCAGGCTCCCTGCTCGGCGGGAAGCCTGCTTCTCCCTCTCTCACTCCCCCTGCTTGTGTTCCCTCTCTGGCTGTGTTTCTCTCTGTCAAATAATAAAATAAAATAAAATAAAATAAAATAAAATAAAATAAAAAAATAAAATAAAATAAAATAAAATAAAATAAAATAAAATAAAATAAAATAAAATAAAATAAAATAAAATAAAGAAAAAACAGAATATGAACCACTGGCTGGGAATTTAGAAACCAGGGCAGATGAAGGACTTTCTCAGAATCTCCTCAACTTGGGGCAAGAGGTGAAGCCAAGGGAAGGAATGACAGAGCCCACTCCCTCTTTCTCACCTGTAGGGTCCTTTGAGGCCAGTGAAGTCAGGTTTTACTGTGATCACACCATTGCTGTCCACTTTTAGAGTACAGAGGACATGTTCATACTTCTTATATCCAAGCCTAGAAACCAGGAAATCAACACCCAGGTTCAGGACTGCTGGTTCCATTAACCAGAGAGAGGAAGAGGTAGTCAGTCCACGTCAGGGGAGAGGACAGAGGCTGTAGTGAGAATTGTCATAGCCTTCTTCCAAGCATGACTAAGAAGAAAAAGAAGCAGCAGTCCCTCCCTTTCATATCCCCCAAGGGGACTATAACAGGGCAGGTGATGAGTGACGAGAAGAGGAGGATCTGAGCTGGGGGGTGAGGGCTTCACTTACTTCCCGTAGGGCCCCAGGTCTGCCATGATGTACATTGTCTGAAGAGGGGTGTTGATGACATGGTTGTTCCTGACAAACTCTTCTGAGGGTTCCCAGGTGACAATTCGTGACTTGAGGATGCTGCCTTCCCTGAAAGACACCACAGGAAGGTGGCACCCACCGAAGAGCCCGAAGGTGGCACCTGGGGGAGCACACACAGGGGAGGCCTCCTGCAGAATGGGAAGCTCAAGAAGCGGACAGACCCAGATGTTGCCCTGGAAGGACTACGAAGGGCCCCGCCCCCAACCCCGTACTTATTCACACTCACATTCCTCGCCTCTCCTGACGTCGCCGCCTGACATTGGCCATTCGTTCGACCAAGAATGATGGCACCTCCCGGGCTGCGGTGGTCATTTTCTGACAGTGCTAGGAAAAGAGAGCATCCCTGTGTGACCCAGCTGGTGAGGGCCACGTGGAATGAGGTACTACAGACAAGTCTTCCTTCTGAAACCTCATCTGGGACCTGAATCTAACGGGTACAGCCACTTCACAGTTATACATGTCAGGGAGGGGAGCAGCGGCACTGAGAAGCCAAAGAAGATTCCTACCGTGCCTTGGTTTGTTCCCACATTTTAGCAGCATATTATCCTTCAGAAATAAATCTGTTTATGCTAACATTAAAATGAGTCTGCAGGGGGGCCTGCGTGGCGCATTCAGTTGAATGTCTGACTCTTGTTTTGCCTCAGGTCATAATCTTGGGGTCTTGGGCTCGAGCCCTTCATCAGGCTCCACGCTCAGCACTGGAGCCTGCAGCAAACTCTCTCTCTCCCTCTGCCTCTCCGCCAACCACACGTGTGCTCACTCTCTCAGATAAATATATAAATCCTTTTTAAAAAATAAAATGAGTCTGCAATCCCTGAGTACATACCAACAGAAAGTTAGGTGAGTGTGCCTGGTAAGTGCTGATGTTATCAGGTACCGGGAGGTGCCAAATGGGATACAAAGTATCCTGGGAAAAGTTCCCCCATGGGTAATTCAGCACTAACTAATTTCATTCGCTTTTCTAAAACAGAAAACCCAAATTTTATATGCTACCAACCCAGACCCTTCCTAACATAAGCAGCGGCCTTTCCAAAGCACTCATTTAATACCTGCTCCTTGCAGAGCTACAAAGGTCACAGCCAAAATAAAAAAATACAGGCTCTCCTCTCAAACAGTTTAACAATCTCCCTGAGAAGAAAGAACACGTCATGCAGGGGCCGAGGCAAATGAAAGGGTAGGTGAGCCCAGGCAAACAGCACTAAGTCACTCCCCGCAGCTGTACCGAATCCCTCTTCAAACCTATATATTCAGAGTTATGGCTGCACCCCTTGATGAGTTTTATCTAGATGGTTCAAGACTCCATCCACCTGTCTCATCTCATGAGGCATGGAGGAAGTCTTCCCCCCAGTCTCTAGTTTGCCTATCATGAGAGACACTGCCCGCTCTCCCAGGCCCTCCAGCAGGCAGAAAAGGAGCAGCAGCTACACCACCTGAATGGCGGACCGGCTCTACTCCAGCTTGGCTACCAGCAGCACAAGGCAATTCCTAGACAGGCTGTCTGAACATGCTTCTGGTTTAACACACAGCACCCAGTAAAGTCAGAAAGCTAGGAGAGGGAAAGAAGGAAGCTATGCGTCCCCAGGAAAAACAATACCTCCTCCACATTGGTGTATCTATCAGAGTCGGTGTAGGTAAAAATTCGTCGGTTCCTCCTGCCACCCGAATCCTCCAGCTTCAGGATCTCTTGTCGGTACTGATGATCCAAAGGGCTCTGACAGGCTGCTTCATTTCGGTACAGATCTACTTCAAACTGAGGTCGCAAGGACACACAGATATACTGAGAATATTTTAAACTTTTGTTCCTGTAACTGTTTCATCAACTCAGTTCTATCGAGTTTGACATGTTCCCATAGCCAACTTCCACTTGAACTAACTGAGAGCAGGGAATGCAAAGAATATTGGAGCTAGACCAGAGTGGGGATCTAATCCAGCTCTGCTGTTATAGATGGCAGATTTTACCCAAGAAATGAAAAGTGTTTTACCCAGGATCATAAAATTGAGTAGTGTCAGTCACTATGTTATATTGCCCTTTAAACACAATGTTGGGGGAGGGGTATCTGGGTGGCTCAGTCGGTTAAGCAGGTCTGCCTGCCTTTGTCTCAGGTCAGGAGCTCTGAGTCCTGGGATCGAGCCCTGTGTCAGGCCTCCTGCTCTATGGAGAGTCTGTTTCTCCCTCTCCTTCTGCCACTCCCCCCACTCATGTTCAATCTCTCTCTCCCTTTTCCCCCTCTCAAATAAAAGGATAAAATCTAAAAAACAAAACAAAACAAAACCACAACAGAGGAAAGTATAAATTGCATAACTTTCTGGAAATCAGTTAGACGTTATGTATCAGGAATCCTTCCCTGCTACCAGCCAGGTGGAGATGAAGCAGATGGATATAAACTGAACGGAGAAGTGGCATGGGCTCACCTGGCTAAAGAGCTTCTCCTGCCACCCAATCACGACCTCCTCCTCTTCTTCCTCAGAGCGGTGTCCACCTCCAAAGACCACAGAGTGAGTCAAACATCTGAGCCAAATCAGCACCACCTTTTGCTCTGGGACTGGTTATAACCCAAGTCCCTGCTCTAATATTTGCCACAAAGCCAGGTGGAATTTGGGGATTTATTAAGCACTCACTCCAAATAAAGGTGAGAGAGGCTGTGGATATATGTATAAGTCAGGATTAGACCCCAAGATGTCTTAATTATCACTCTAATTTGAACAAAAGGAAGTCATGGGTCCCAGGAATTATTTAATCTAATTCAGTGTCAGGAGTCAAATTCAGGACATAGGCTGGATAGCTCTTCCTCAATCCCAACTGTCCACATTTGCTAGAAAGGAACCCTGGCGTTCTTTACTGTTCCTAAAGCTGTATGTCTAGAACCACAAGCACTATAATAACCTTAGGGGACAAAGTACCAGAAGAGAAGAGGAAAGGCAAATAAATTATTATTTAGAGAAACAAACTGAATACACTCTTGGCTGGTTGTGTCTTTTTGAGACACATGCTTCATAACTGACCAACCCACACTTGTGCCCAGGAATATATCTGAACAGATACAACAAATGCAGAGAGACTAGTGATTTAACACAAACACATTGTCCTCTCTCATTCTTCTGGCTACTGAGACAAGGAAACTGCAAAAGCACAGTTGATATTAATATATACCTTTTTCAAGCAGACCCCAATTTTAAAACTGTTTTTAAGTAGTGTGCATAAATACATGTATATATTTAAGGTATACATATATAGTACACACACACTATGTATATATGTATGTATAGTGCATACATATATGTGTAGTGTACACATATATTAGGAATTTGGAGCATATTTTCTCTTAGAAAAAAAATGCCACAATCAGTATTTAGTTCGCCAGGCAGATTTTTAACATATCAAAAGTATAGTCTTTTGAAATTTTACATTTGACTACAGTTCAGTTCAGATCAGCTCTTGATGGCAAGAATCATGTCTTACTCAATTTTCCTAACACAACATAATGGGAGTACTTAAAATTGCTTGGGATCAAATCCTTGCTTCAACATTTACCAGCCATGTGACCTTGGGCAAGGAACCCAACCTCTCTATGCCTCTTCTCAGACTACAGATCTGGGCCTACTCTGTCTTAAAAGGCAGCTACAGCCCCAGGCCCTTCCCCATGTCCCCAAGGGGCTGCATCACCACCATACACCCACTGGCAGCTGGGTGAGGCCTAAAAGTGGCCAGGTCTATGAGGTCCTTCCCAGGCTGGGCAGCAGGCTGGTAACGGAGGAAGTTGCTGGATGTGATTCTTTGCAGGTGGACTCTGTCAGGAAAAGAAAAGCCCGGAATACTCATTACTAGACACAGCACAACCTGAAGATAACACAGAGCAAAGATGGGGTGGGGGGAAGAGGAACAAAAGAAAGAAGAGGGTGGGGCTACCAAGGTGTGTTGGGTGCACGTGAGCGCGGCCGGGGGTCTTAAGGGGAAGAGTGCGGATAAGTGTACTGGGTACAGAGCTCCGAGGAATCTGAGAAGGGCAGAGGCTTGAAGGGGCTTGGGTGGGTCTGGAAGCCGTGAGTGGAGCGGGTTGAGGGTAGTGAGGGAGACACCGGGAGACCAGGAGACAGAGATCAGGAGTGAAAGCGCAAATGGGGACTCAGCAAACAAGAAGTGAGGTTCAGGCTCGAATTATCTGACAGCAGAAAAGCCCAGGGCTCTGGGACGTTGCGACTACCGGAGACGCAAGTTGCGCACGGGGTCCCGGGAGCGATACACAGCCTCCCCGGTGTCTGTGCTCCACACCGTCTCCGCCATGACAGCTGTGACTCGCCGCGTCAGTGCCGGAAAGCGCACCGCCCCTAGTTCCCCTGGCAACAGGGACGCGGAGTTCAGAGGCAGTGGTGGTGCTGCGCGCGCAACCTAAGGTTCCCGCGCGGCGCGGCCGCAGCGCGCCCGAAGCTGGCCCGGCCCTGGCGGAGCGTGTGAGCGGGGTCAGTTTGGGGTACAGCGGGATCACCGCTTACCACGTGTACGAAAGAACTCGCTCACACCCAACACTGGACTTGATGCACTTTACAAATGAGAGCAAGGCAGTGCCATTGGCCCCTTTCATGTAGACTCAGAAATGGTGATGAGGACCAGACATAGATGACTTGAGTCCCGGATTCGACGTTTCCCACCACGCCACACTGCCTTCCACTGAATGCTCGGAAGCTGCCCTGAAAATCGATGGACGTGACTCACAGAATGCACCCATTCTTTCCAAAAGAGTCAGGGAAGGCTTTGGCACTTACTCAGACATGAAAATATATTCCTGGAAGAAAACGGAAAAATGAGTTGGAAGAGTTATTACTCCTTGTGTTGGTATTCACTGAGCCGGAGAAAGAAGAAACAAGGAAGCTAACAGTAAGGAAGGAAAATTTGTTATTATTGAACGGGTTTTTCCCCTGTATGTGTCATTTCCGGATTTTTAAGCCACCTTAAGGTACTCTACTGGCCTCCTGAAAAGTCAACAAACTGCTATTCAGAAGTCATGCTTCATCGGACTTTCCAAGCAGGGTACATCGTAACCTGGCTCCCTGGCTCCTTGGGGTAGGTCAACAGTTATCAGCCTTTGACATTTGCCACTCCCCCAAGAGAGTAAGCAATTGTTCCCTGAACTCAGTAATGTCATGCCAGTTTGATTATATGGCATTGGGAGGCTTGGGCAGCATAGCTGCTCTTGTGTAACACCAAGGACTCACCATAATAACAGTGCCATTTATTTAGTATCTAGAACAGCCTGGGCACCCTGTTTGCATTGTCCCTAATCCTCATAGAAAACCCTTAAGCAGGCAAAGTTACTCCCATTTAATGGATGAAGTCAGGGAAGGCTAGGACTTAATGGGCTTACTAAGGTTGAACTCTCATAAGTGGTGAAAGAGCCGATTCCAGCCCAGGTCAGTCTTTCAAAGCCTAAACCTTCCGCTCTGCCTTGCAGCCTCTCAACAACCACTGAGCTCTTTATTCCATACGAGCACACAGTCTCCAGTGTGGGGAATAATTATTTCAACAGATGGAACTGTGGAGGCTTCAGAATACTAGCTCTTAAGAAATGGTCTGATTTTTTCCTTTTAAAGTTGTAAGTAGATAGCACTATGCCACATGAACTACAAATGACAAACGTGGGATTTGCATCAGGAGTTTAGTTTATACCAAATCAAAACTTGTAGAAATGTCAATCTGACATCATTATAAGTAAAATAGGTACTGTACTACATGGTATGGAAATATAAATTATTTAATTAACCATACTTGAATTATTTTTATACTGATATACTAGATTTCTATCTTTTCTCTTTGTTTACTGGTACCTGTATATCAGGATTCTTAAAACGGGTCTATGAGTGAGGTTCAAGAGGTCGGTGAACTCTTTCCCTAGAATTTTATGGGCTGCATTTTCTGGAACAAGTTCATGGCTTTTATCTGATTCTGGAAGGAGTTTGTACTGTAATATCAAGAATGACATGCTCCCCACCGTACTTATATACTGACATCTTGTTAAGAGTCAAAAGTTTGGATTACATAGTATAAAAGCCAAAATCCCTTGAACCATCACCAGCAAACCTGCCACCCTCATCCCCAACCAGGATGGTTCAGGGTTGACATCAGTGTTCTCCCTAAAATAACACCATCATTTGGAGAAATTGTTTGGTTTAAAAAGCACTTGTACAAGCCATCATGAAGGGGAAGTATTATCCCCTCCATTTCACATATTTAAACCAAGAAATTAATTAAATTTCTCACATGACTAGGAAGCATAGGGCCTGTACTTATATTTAAGATGTTCTGACTCACCTCTATGGGCTCTCCTTCAAATTGTGCTGCATCCTTAGATCTATTCCCACCCAATCCCTTCCCTAATTTTTTCATTCCTAAACCAGTGCAGTTCTGAGCCACATCAGCACAGTCCATCACGCCTCTTTTCCCTTCCCCAGTTGGTACTTTATAGCTCACTTGGCCTGTCCTCACTATAAGACTTCAAGAAAGCATAAGAAAAGGGACAGCACTACAGTTCTTCAGAAACTTTTCTGTCCGTGCTTTGTGCCTAATACATATCCTTTGAACTTACCTTGGTCCCAGGAAGAGATCCTCCTGAATAAAACAGTATTATGAGGAATAATAGGATTGACTTCTGCTTTACTTTCTCCCTTCCCAACTTTGAGGATGGAGTAAGGGGCCATGAGGTATAAGCACTCTAATTATAAATCAGAAATTGTCAGATTCGATTTAAAAATCCAACTATGTGTTGCCTGCAAGGAACCTATTTTAAATATAAAGACAGTTTAAAAGTTAAAGGATGGGGGATACCTGGGCGGCTCAGTTAGTTAAGCGTCTGCCTTTGGCTCAGGTTATGATCCCAGGCTCTTGGGATTGAGTCCTGCATTGGGCTCCTTGCTCAGCAGGGTGCCTGCTTCTCTCTCTGCCTGCTGCTCCCTCTGCTTGTGTTCGCTCTCTTCTCTCTCTCTAACAAATAATCTTTAAAAAAAAAAAAAAGCAGAAACATATCTGGAAAAGTCCAAGTGTTTGGTATTTAACATCTCAATAATCAATTTTCAAGAAAGAAGTCATAATGGAGATTAGAAAATATCTTGAACTGAATGAAAAGGAAAATACAATGTATCAAAATGTTGGGTATGCTTAGAGGGAAATTTGTAGTATAAAATGCTTCTATAAGAAAAAAATAAGAAAAACTCTCAAATCAGTAATCTAAATGTCAGTTTTGGGCACCTGAGTGGCTCAGTGGGTTAAGCCTCTGCCTTCGGCTCAGGTCATGATCTCAGGGTCCTGGGATCTAGGCCCACATCGGGCTCTCTGCTCAGCAGGGAGCCTGCTTCCTCCTCTCTCTCTGCCTGCCTTTCTGCCTACTTGTGATATCTCTCTCTGTCAAATAAATAAATAAAATCTTTTTTTAAAAAAATGTCAGTTTTAATAAACCAGGAAGAAAATTAAAACCAAAGTAAGAAGTAGGGAAAGAACAATAAACCTAAAAGCAGAAATCGATTAAATTAGAAAACATAAAGACTATTTATTTATTTATTTATTTATTTAAGATTGTATTTATTTATTTGACAGAGAGATACAGTGAGAGAGGGAACACAAGCAGGGGGAATGGGAGCAGGGAGCCCAATGCGGGGCTCGATCCCAGGACCCAGGGATCATGACCTAGGCCAAAGGCAGGCACTTAACAAATGAGCCAACCAGGTGCCCCTAGACAATTTTTTTTTAAAGCCACATCTGTAATGCTGGAGGAAGAATCTCAAAATCTGACTTCTTCATAAAAGCAGTGAGAACACTGGCAACACTTTCAACATCAAGTTGTTCAGAAATGTAGAAGTTAACCAAAGGCATGCAGTAATCCAGGGAGCATTTATTTAAGCAAAACAGCCAGATTTCAGTAGGAACAGTGAGACATGTGGCATTTTAATTGTCCTTTTTCCTCTCCCCAGCTCAAGCTTACTGTGAATAGCCTTTCCCCTTGGGGGAATGTCAAAAGTAATGACATTGCTTTTGTTTAATATTGCCGTTTCTTAATACTGCAGCCACTTGAGGTGATTATAATAACTGAAACAACCAAGAAACTAACTAAAACCTTGAAAGGAGAAACTGGGGACTGATGTGCCCCTGGGAGTTTTCCAAAAACTCTGATATTATCTTGGAAATCTAGAAGACCACACACATGTTCAGGGTGGTGTGTATATCCAGGAAAGACATGAGATGCTTGACTCTATCATACATATCTCTATCCATATCTAGATATATGAGAAATAGACAGCTTAAGAGAAAATCAATTATCATATGGTTTCACTTGTGGAGCATAAGGAATAACATGGAGTACATTAAAGGAAAGGAAACGTAAATTGGGGTAAATCAGAGGGGGAGAGGAACCGTGAGAGACTGTGGACTCTGAGAAACAAACTGAAGGTTTTGGAGGGGAGGGGGGATCAGGGGATGAATGAGCCTGTGGTAGGTATTAAGGTGGGTATTGAGTGGAGGACTGGGTATAGTACATAAACAATCTTGGAACACTGAAAAAATTAAATTAAAAATAGAGAGCTTATATATGTATAATGTTTATATGAGAAGAATTTTTATATAAATATGTTCAAAGAACTAGGGGAAACTATGTCTGAAGAATGAAAGGCATGTAATGAGAATGATATATCACCAAATAGAAAATATCAGTAAAGAAATAGAACTTATTTTTGGAAAGAAGCAATAGAAATTCCGGAGTTGGAGAGAACAATAAATGAAATGAAAAAGTTGCTAGAGAGCCTCAGTAGCATATTAACACTGGCAGAAGAATGAATCCACAAACTTGAAGACAGGTCAGTTAGTTAATCCCATACCCCAGCCTTAGTTTCTAACTACTATACCATTCTCCATTACAAAGCAATCAGGGATCATTGAAGAAACAACTGATTCCCTGAAAGAAGCAGAATGGAATCTCATAGTCACCTCTGGGCTAGGGAGCACCCATCAGCCCAGAGCAGAGCAATCCTGAGATAGGTATGTTATGAGCTGTTGATAGTCAACATGCTCAACAGTTGGCCAGGGGGACCTGGGCACCAGTAGCCTCTGTTATAAGTACGTTGAGGGAGGTGATCCTACAAAACGCTGGCATGCGAGTGGGGCTAAACCTAGGCCAACTTACATGGGCATTCCTTTCTCTAGGCTCTTCCCGGCAGTTACTGATAGGTGAAATAAGTGGGATGACATGGGTATTTGCACACTGACATTACCCGAGTTGGTAGGAGAATAAAATAGGTCAGCATACCCAGAAGCTCAGCTTTTGAAGATGTTCATTCATATGCCCTAGTCAGATCTCAAGTGCCTTTTCATAAGAAATATACTCAATTTCTGATAATTAACTGCTTTTATCTTGGGTAGCCCCATTTTCCCTACAGTGTGTCCCAACAGGTTAGCCCAGGTCTTCAGTGACATGTCAAAACTTGGAGCAATAGGAGTGTTCTAAATAGTAGGACTCCGATGCCATAGGCTTCTACGACCCCTCCCCCTCCAAGATTTCAATTTTTAGAAATACAGGGACTTTAAAATTCACCTTCCAAGCTCCTCTCTTTCTTAGTATCCTCCTGGAAATACAAAGAAATTAACATCTTTGATAAATTCTAATAAGTGGCAGAGCTTTCTGCCAACTGTGGGATTCTTTCAAGTTTAGTCTTATTAGAGCACACTGACTTTCCCCAAATCAGCAATGATTTTTTTAAAGATTTTATTTATTTGACAAAGAGAAACACAGTGGGAGAGGGAACACAGGAGAGGGAGTGAAAGAGGGAGAAGCAGGCTTCCCGCCGAGCAGGGAGCCCGATGCAGGGCTCGTTCCCGGGACTCCAGGATCATGACCTGAGCCGAAGGCAGATGCTTAACAACTGAGCCACCAGGTGCCCCAACAATGATTTTTTTTGAAAGTCTACATTCATATCTACACAATAAATTTGAGTTGAGTTTTTGGCTTATTCTCTAAAAATAAATAAATAAATAAATAAAAATTTGGCCACAGCCGCTGGTGTTCAAATTAGGTGGTGATAAAACTTGTTTTGAGTAAGTATTCTCAGCAACAGTGTCCAAGCCCCTACAATGTGGTAGTTTTGAGTTTGCACCACAATTCACCAATTAATTCACTTCATTCATTCATTCATTTAACATATATTTATTGCTGATTGTCTATATATGGGGCACTGTGTTAAGCCCCAGGGACATACAATCTCTGACCTCATGGAATTTACATCATGGTCCAGGTAGAGAGATGGAGAGTAAGCAAAGTAAAAAAATGTAAAACATGTACAATATATAGTGGTCAGTTCCATGAGGAAAGAAAAAAAGCAAGGAAGGATGATAAGACATGGGAGAAAAGTTTGAAATCTTTTTAAAGGGAAATCAAGAAAACACTCACTGAAACTGTGATATTTAAGTAACTACCCGAAGATGTTGATGGTGCAAACCATGTGGACATCTGGAGAATGAGCATTCCAGGCAGAGGAAGCCATACATAGCTGGGTGGTGGGGTATGGGGGTACATCATATTTATTCTCGACTATATCATGGGAATAATCACAATAGTAGACATTATTAAATTAGATCTTGCTCTAAGTCTCCACTCAGCAAAGCTGATGAGAAATCCAGTGTCAGTTGGTGCTGGTGGCCCTTCCCACTCCCTGGATTCAGAGTAATGTCCCTGTGCCTTGGAAAGACATCCACTCTGTCACAGTCATTACTGGGATGGTCATGGCGTGCACTCACAGAAGCGAGCTGCTTTGTGCTCATCATGTCCATCTTCCTCATGACTAACAGGGTCCCCCAGGACTGCAGCCTTAGGGACTGGTCCCAGGTATCCATGTGCCAACTGTCAGAGGTCCTGCCCCATCTAGGAAAGCTGGATGGGAGCTAAAGTTCCCTATTTCTTGGCCCTGCATCTCCCAGGTGACTAGTAGTCCCTCCAGCCCTTCAAGCTTGAGGAATCCAAGCTGTGTCCTCTCTACTTTCCCTCCTCCCCTGAGTACCTCAGTGGAGCTCCTTGACCTTTTGTGAGTTGGGTTTGTCAGTTGTGGCAGTGTTGGTGGTAGTGTGGAGGGGGGAGGTCACTGGATGGTTTATGTACTTGTTTGTGCAAAACAAAGGCTTATCAATTTCTGGAGGCAAGAAAAATTCAACCCACAGCACACAAAGCTTTAATTGCTTTCTTGAGGGAGGGTGGAGGGAAAAGTATTTTCTCCTTTCAGCAGAAGAAAATAGAGTTAAGGTCTCCATCTGGCTAATCTGCCATATAAATATCTCTGGAATCCCGTTCTGGCTCTGTGCCTGCAGGACCACCAGTCACTATCTTGTTCCAGGTTACCAGTAGCTCTTGCCTAGATGACAGCAACAGGTTCCCACCCAGCCTCACTGTCTCTAGTCCCCACCCAACTCTTCTTCATACTGAAACCAGAGTGACCTTTCTAAGGCAATAATCTGATGAGGTTTAAAAATCTCTTTGCCAATTAAGAAACTGGCATATCATCCAATTCAGGCCAGTAAGATGTAAGGAGAGTCTTGCCAACATTTCTGGGAAAGCCATTCTTTTTCTTCTGCAAGACTATCCACCTTTCTCTGAATGGGGTTGTGTGCCATCTTGCCTCCAAAGGAAGGTTAGAGTAGAAGTTGGAGAAGGCAAAGCCAGGAGAACTGCAGGGCAAAGAAAGCCAGAACCACTGAGTTGAGTGGACGCTGACATCTGCCTTATCTCTAGACTTCTGGTTAGAGTTGTTTCGTTTTTTTATATATATTGCAGGTTCTCAAAAATCTGGAACAGATATTGGCCGCACAACAGTGTGAACACACGTAATACTGAACTACGCACTTGAAGTGATTAAAATGGTGAATTTTATGTTGAGCATATTTTACCACAATGAAAAAAGTTACTAATAGAAATATGGAACAAATAGTATAACAACTACTTGTGTACCTAGCATCCAACTTGAAAAGTTCCCTATTAATTAGGCCAACCTGAGTTGGATTTTTGGTGACTTGGACCCAGCAAATACATACTAAGTAATGCAGAATTTGGTGGCAGTAGGAATATTGACATGAACAGATCTTAAGCTTGATGAAATTGGCTGATCTGAAGCAATAGGGCTTGATCATGGGCTGGAAAGTTAGCAATCCTTTTTAGGTGATTGTAATATACTAGGATTGTCTGCCTCTTAAAATTTAATGGACGAAAAAAAAATCACCTAGAGATCTCGTCCAAACGAAGATTCCAATTCAGTAGGTGTAGGGTGGGAACCAAGAGTCTGCATTTCTAACAAGTCAGGTGATCCCAGGGTTGCTGATCCGTGGGCCACACTCTGAATAGCAAGGAGTTAAACCGATGTACCCTCGGGGAGGGACCGAATACCATGCAGGCTGTCCCATCAGGAGAATGGTGGGAAAATTCAGGGTGTTGGACTGTGTTAGCAAATTATAGCCCTAGGTAAGGTTTTATGAGAGACATGCTTAGCCTCACACTGGCCTATGTGAAAACAAAGAAAGAAGAAAATACATCTCTGTTAAGAAAAGTTCTTGCTGCGAGCCACCTGCATGGTCAATTAGGTGATTTCCCTCTGCAAAGCACGGAACACCAGGGCCCTCCCACAAAGTGAGGAGTTTTCGTGGGGCAGTAGTTTCTCCACCCTGCTTGTTTGCCATTCTTTGTACGGAATGCTTGACATTTAAAAACCGTGTCTGTTATATAGCAAAATGCTTTCGTTTCTACTTACCATCATTAAAAATAGCTTAATCTTAGATATCCTGTTATAGAACAGAAAGAGTTCTATAGTAAGATTCTTTAAAGATAGTCATAGTTCGGGACGCCTGGGTGGCTCAGTTGGTTGAGCGACTGCCTTCGGCTCAGGTCATGAGACCCGGGATTGAGTCCTATATCGTGCTCCCTGCTCGGCGGGAAGCCTGCTTCTCACTCTCTCACTCCCTCTGCTTGTGTTTTCTCTCTAGCTGTGTTTCTCTCTATCAAATAAATAAAAATCTTAAAAAAAAAAAAAAAGATAGTCGTAGTTCCTGTCTAAGTAGCTAGTTAATAGTCCCCCGACTCTTGCTAAATCATTAGATGCCTGTTTTGCAGGAAGACATTGCATTAAAGGAATGTAGTAAAATTTATCAAACTAATCCACTTAGAGATACACTGTCTGGCAGATGACAAAACTCTTTGATCTATAGCCAGTGATCCCACCTCTGACCCCACTAGGCCTGACGTGATCACAGCGAAGAAAAGGCAGCCTGAGCCTCGCTCCTGCCGATGGTGTGGAACTGGCATCTCCTGTTTTTACTAATTGGTCTTTATCCTAAAAGCAAAGCACATTACTCTTGACAGGGCCTCAGGACACTCTAGGCCAAGCCGAGACTTCCTTATAGTCCTTAAGAGTGTACTCTTTGTACTTTCCCTTTAAATTTCCTGCAGCTCTGTGGAGGAGATTCACAGGGCTCTTGAATGGTTAAATAAAGGGCTTATTATAAGAAATAAAACTGTACTAACAAGAACATTGCCATGCACACAAAAGGATCCATAAATAAAGAGTTCTGCACCCAGCCATAGAAAAGAGGCTTAAGCAAGCACTTTTACCTTTGCAAAATAAGTTATCTTTCTCCTTGATGCCAGACAGACAAACTTTTGTTCATTGTATTAATAATGTAGCTAAAACTTTGTACACAACTCATCTAAGCCTTTCAATCGCCTTCTTGTTTGTAAGACCTGCTTAAAAAACACCATATCATTAGTCTACCCTTTATCGTCCAGGCACCAAATGTAAGAAACTGTAAAAAAAAAAAAAAAAAAAAAAAAAAAAAAAACCTTACTGAATAACATGTCCTTGGTTTGGTTTAATGAGTTGACTCTAAATTGTAGATAGGTGCACCTGCAAAAACATGTTCCACTGATTAGAGCGCTGTTTCACAAAAGCACTATGTTTCTCTAACAAAGACACTGTGTAGTCAAAAATCATTCTCTGTAAAAAAAACTTTCCTTTATGAGAATCTTTAACTTGTTGCCTATAAATAAAGACACTGAAAGCCGGCAAGGCAGAGATGCCTGGCAGGTGATCGGAAAAGAATCTCATTCTGTGTCACTGATGCCGTCCTTTCCTTCTGGGACCCTTTCTGTTGCTGAGGCTGGCTCCCGGCAAGTTCTCACTCCGTAAACTACAGCAAACAAATGGCTGAAATTGTGATAATGCGATTATGTCTTGGTCATCTTTTTAGAGTGTCCATATTTATAGAAAATACAAGTGAGGGGGGAATAAGTGAACTCACTATGAGAAAAAGCTGCTCAATAATTAGAATCACCTGTGTGTCAACTAAACTTTAATTTAAAAAAAGAAAAAGAAGAAAAGATGGGGCACCTGGGTGGCTCAGTTGGTTAAGTGTCTGCCCGCCTGTAGCTCAGATCATGATCCCAGTCCTGGGGTTGAGCCCCACATCAGGCTCCCAGCTCAGCGGGGAACCTGCTTCTCCCTGTCCCTCTGTTGCTCCCCCTGCTTGTGCTCCTCTCACTCTGTCAAATAAATAAATAAACTGTTTAAAAATAAATAAAATTAAAAAAAGAGAAATGACACAAGCACCCAGTGGGTTGCTACATAAAGCAATGAATAAATAAAATAAAAAAAAGAGAAACGAAGAAAGAAACACCCAGCAAAGACGTGGGTTGCTACGTAAAGCAATGAACTGCCCAACCCCAGGGGTTGTAAAAACAGACTCAGTGGCCATCCGTCAAGGACGAGGAAGATGAGGAAGAGCGGTCCTTCTCCAGATTTCATGTAAGTAGGTATTCCCTGGTGATCTTGTGAAAATGCAGATTCTGAGTTGGCAAGTCTGGGATAGCCTTAGCATTCTGTATTTCTAAACAGCTTCTGAGAGATTACAGTGCTGCAGGTCCTTGGACTGCCCTTTGAGTATACAGAGTGCAGTGGGCTATCCTGTGATAGGTAGAAAGTTCAACCAGATTATTAGTTTCTAAACCTGCCTTCATGTCAGTCTTACCCAGATTTATGAGAAATAAGTCTTCTTTAACTCCATGCCAGAGATTCAAATTCTGTAGATCAGGGACAAGGCTTAAACATGTGTATTTTTAACAAGTTTCCCACTAATTCAGATCATGTTTGGGAACCACTGAACCAGAAGTTTCCTAAATGTATTTCAAACTCTGAGCCTCCTTTTCTCAAGAATCTGACAACTGTCAGGGTGGGACAAAGCAAGGCTGACAGTGATTCTCCCACTGTGTTGACATGGTGAGCAGTACAAGGTCAAAACATTTCCTGGTTTTAGGAGTTTACACTCCCTTTCCTAGGGACTTGGCATTTTCCATCCTTTTGCATAGTGACTTCCATTGTGCACTCAAAATAGTTGCATTATTGATTTCTTGAGCTCCATCAACCCGTGGTGCTATAATATAATTATATGTTTAAAAAAGTGGGGGGGGGACTTCACCATGAGTTTCTTGGAGAATTCTTCCAAAGACAAAAATAGCAAGGAGATCGAGGCCCTGTGTGACACACTGGAAACATCCCATAAGCATGAATAATCCAAACAGGGCTTGTTAGAGCCATGCTCCCGGAGTAGCTGTGAGCCAGGAGTTGCAGAGCCCTAATCTGAGGCTATAGATTTTTATTTTGTAGATTTAATAAATTCCAAGAGGACAGAATCACAGACAGTGATTCCTGTTTTTCTTACCCGCTCATCATCACTATCATCTCTTGTGACAGAGTCACATACGGAAAGGTTCATGGTGATGGCAAAGACCTGGTCCTAGACCTTAGGGCTGGAGAGAGAGGCTGGGCATTGCCCACACGGCAGGGGATCAGAGAAGGGCCAGTGAACTGGTAGGATGCAAAGTCCGTGGGCAATCATTAGGCAAGCATTAGGGAAGGCCTGTGAGATTGGCCCTGGCAAGTGCCTTGGCAGGTGGGCACAGACCTGGAGGAAGAAAATAGGCATATAGGGGCCGTTTCTGGGTGATCTGCCCACAGTCCCATCAGTCAGGGTCATGTGTCCATCCAGTGTCCCCCCCAAAGGGTGTTCTCACTGTGGGCCCCCTCTGTCTGACATCTACCTTCTACTCTCCTACTTCCCTACTTGAGCCCACTTCCCTACATATTTCCCTCCAATGTCATCTTGCTCAGGGTAGCCTCCATTAGCCTCCTCTATGTTAGACCCCTGCCACATGCCTTCAGAGCCTATGTTCCCTTATTTTCTGCCATTCTCACAACTATAGTTACACAATTAAAAGTGTAATTAAAAAATTACTCCCAACTCTAAGTTCCATGAAGGCAGAAATCATGTCAGTTTTGAGTCCCAAGGCATCCCCAGAACTTAAGAGCCCAGCACAGGTCGGGCACTTGTTCAATAAATGAACAATTATCTTTTCATAAGTCTTTCTGCTTCACTAACCAATGAGCTTCCTCAGAGGAAGAACCCAGACTCAATTTATCTTTGTATCCTCAGGTAACCCAAACAATTGCTCAATGCATACCTATTTGGATTGTACTGAACAGAATTAAATGATCAGGAGTTGCAGTGCCCCAGGGAGTGAGCTAGAGTTCGGGGGCAGGGGGCAGTGGAAATTCCAGGGTTTGGACAGGAGAAGGTAAGAGTGAGGCCATCAATTCAGGGGCCCAGGTATTTAGATGAAGGAGGGACTCCTAAGGTCTGCAGCCAGAAAAGAGAAGAGAAAAGACAAATTACTGTTAGCTCTGCAGGCTGGTTTTAAAGTTGTAAGGCTGGAAGGAAAGCCTGCGAGGCTGCTTTCTGGGGGGACAGATGTCACTGCCTGTGTAGTAGCCAAACCCACAGGGACTTCTGTGAGGCAGGGAGCGACTAGCTCAAAACCAAGAGCCTGCTCCTCGGGAGACAGGGTGGTCATCATGGTCCCCATTACCTCTCTGTCATCACACATCAAGCAGGCCACGGGGCAGGGGGCAGGTGTCCCACAGTTACCAAAACAAATGACAGACAGGAAGTTCAACAGCAGAAGCCAAACAATTTTTTTTTTTTGCCATTTCCCTCTCTCCATCAGTGAAATGCCACCCAGCAATGATACATGGGATTTAAGCAGGTTCCTTTCCTAGCTTTAGCTTCGGACCCTGCTTGGGACTGTAACTGGAGGTTCTGAAGACACCCAGGGAGCACAGAATGTGAAGTCTTAAGAACAAGCTCACACTGCCATGGCTGCTCACACCCATGGCTCAGAACGCCTCTTGATAACCATCTGTCACACACTGGTCATGCTTTGTGTGTCTGCACACATGATCGCGGTGACCCTGGCAGGACCCCAAGGTGCAGGCTGGTGTGTCACTCCCTTTTGCCGTTGGAGGAAGTGGAGGCTCAGCGACCAAGTGACCAAGCTATTGAGCAGGGTTGTTAGGACCCATTGATACCTTCTGACCCCACTCCAAGCTCAGTCTCTGTGACTCCTGCCGACCAAGCTAGCTGGACACACAGGGGAGCAGGAGTGGCCCAGAGAACACAGAGCACAGGCGAACGTGGCTCATATCGGGGTGTCTGTTTCAGCTGGATGTCAAGTAAATTTAAAATTTTTAGTATAAAAACAAACACTGATAACTTCTGGTGCAGGAGAAAGCGTAACTCTTGAAAGGGAAAATGCAAGATATCAAACTTCTAGTTAATAATTAACAGTGTTGGTTGATTAATTGTGACAAATGTACCAGAGTGACACGTTAACATACTGGAGACTGGGTGTGGGCATGTGGAGCTTTGTACTGTCTTTGCAGCAAGCTGTAAATCTATAAGTGATCTGAAATTAAAGTTCTATTAAAAAATGTGAGGTATGAGAGGAACCATAGGATCTCAGGTTCTGCCAGGAGTACCTGGTCACAGTCCTGTTTCGTTAGAGGTGCCCAGAGGTGATGATTGAAAAGCATCGCCCATGCTGTGATGTTTGCAGAGTAGAAGGACGTTCAAGTGTCCTAAAAAGTCTAGATTTCTTAAGAGAAGAACAAAAATGCAGAACAGTGGAGATTCTTTCACTGCCCTCCCTGGGCCTCTGCGCCTTCTTTGCACAGGGAGAAGCACTGAGCCCACCCCAGGTTCCCACCAGAGTGGAAGGGATTCTATTATAGAGTTGGCTTAGGCACCTCACCCTGTTCTAGGCTCTACAACACTTTTCCAGAACATGTTATCCTTGAATACCCCCAAATCATCTGGATGGAGCCCCAGCAAGAAGTAGTAAGAACTCATCCACTTACGGTAAGTGTAGGAAGTACACACCCCAGCCCCCAGCAGGGACCACCCACGAGTAGTGGGCTAATCAGAGGGAAGCAGGGCACCTTCCCAGGGAGGTCTGTTCAGGATTCCCGCCTCCATCCAGCACAGAGACCTATGGAGGCAACTTTACCAGACTAGGGGCACATGGGCCCTGCTGCTTCTGAAAGATTCTTCAGCCATCTGAGAAATAGGCATTGAAGTTTCACCTTCAGGTTGAGAAAGGGATTCAAGCTGATGTTTTCTCCCATCTATAACAGGACCAAGACTCACATGTTGGTCTGATCACTTGGCTCCATTTCTGTGCATCTTAGGGTGGGCAGTGGGGCTCTAAGTTGGGGAAAATGAAGGAGAGAAGAGAAAAATACAGAAATTATTTCCTCCAGCTACACCTTAAAGAGTCAGAGTATTTTAATCAGGCCAGGAAATGGTTTCCAGAAATAGCTTTAAAACTGACGCTTAAAAACTTGAACTTGAATGACTAATTTAAGACAAGGATTACACCACTGTCATCATCTTTATAAACAAAATAAATATCATTGATTGCCCAATATAATTTAGAGCTCTTAAGATATTGATAATATAACTTTGGCAACCAAAAAAAATGCATAAAGAGAGAATAAATAGGAAAAGCAAAGAGGAGAGAAAGAACCAATGGGCAGTGCTCTCTGGAGCGTGGCAGATTGGGAAGGCTTCATAGAGAAGATAGGGTTTGAGCTAAACATTGGGCTTGGACCAGAAGGGAAAGAACAAGCAAGGCATGGAGGATGGCAGAAGGAAAGACACAAGAGCAGGAATGTGCATAGCACGTTGGAGAAAAAGAGTAGGTGAGTTCGGCTGCAATGGAGAGCTTGGTTAGACAGATGACATGTGATGGGCTGGGAGAGATAGGAGGGCAGGCAGGATAGAAACTTGGCTAAAACTTGAGACTGTCCTTTGGGTAGTGGGAGTTCTGTAGAGAAAGCTCTAGTGTAGAGGATGGCTGGGCTGGAGAGAAGTGGTGGCAGGGAGACCAGTGAGAAGGTGTGACACTATAACAGAGCTGAGGTTGTCCAGAGCAGAACCGGAATGTGAGGAAGGCAAGGAAGTGACAGATGCAAGAGATTCACGGAGGACAAATGGATAGGAGTTGGTGACTGAGATGTGAGACAGAAGGAAGAAAAAGAGTAAAGAAGGAAGAGGAAAAGAATAAACGCATCCAGGAGGACTCTGGTTTCCTTCTTGGGTGACAGAATGATCACATTCCCAGCCGAATTTTTCTTCTCTTTTCTCAACAAGAATCTTCTCATTCTTTTATTTCGATTGTCCCCCAGAACTAAAGAAAACCCCGTCCCAGCTGGTCCTGAAAGTGAATAACATGGGATTCTGGTCCCCTGTTTGTGCAAAGAGAACCTGAGGAGATGT
Organism: Spilogale gracilis; assembly: GCA_004023965.1. NCBI lineage: Eukaryota > Metazoa > Chordata > Mammalia > Carnivora > Mephitidae > Spilogale > Spilogale gracilis. Next base: position 80,834 of record PITA01004297.1, read on the forward strand.
GGCTTGTCCAGGACCATACACGGGGCAGAAGCAGACGGGTGCTAGGGCCTACTGGATCTGATGACAGAATCCTAAACAGCAGAGCCCCAGGGAAGCAGAATGGTTATTTAGTGGATCCACTTCTCTCTGTGGATTTGCCATAAAGCTTACCTCATCAGACTCTTCACATAATAATGATAATAATTCAAGGTTGCTTTTGTTGAAAATCCAGAGTTTATTTGTGATGTATATGATAATTAGCTTGTCTCCCCATCTCTATGCTCACTGTGTCTGGATTTATTTGGGGTCAAATTGTCTTGGTTGAACTCTGAGATCTGTTGCTTCTCCCAGCCCTATCCCTACATTACTCTGCCATGGCAAGGAACAGATCTGATGCCGTTTCCGTTTGAAACAGACTTAACAAAATTCATCATTTATAAGCTTAGAAGAGAGAGGATTGAGAGTAAGAAAAGAAAAAGAAATGGGATGGACATAAGGCCAGGTGCCTTGGACAAATGTCCAAGAGGACAGAGAGTGAGAGGAAGGAAGGAGAGACAGAACACTGGTGGGAAATGGGAGAATGGCCTTGACCGAAAATAAAAGATTTTCATTTAATGAAGAGAAAGAAGGGACAACATTCTTCCCACTCCACCAAGGTTCTTGGGAGGTCTGAACAAGACCTAGTCCTCCAGTTCCCAGCATGCTGGGCTAGTTGGGAAAACTCACTAAGTTTGCCACTCAGAACACTTAGATTATGCCAATCTCAGAAACCACCAGACATTCAATGAATCTTCCACTACAAAATACTTAGAAAAGACAATGGCAGGGCGTCTGGGTGGCTCAGTTGGTTAAGCGATTGCCTTCGGCTCAGATCATGATCCCGGAGACCCGGGATCGAGTCCCACATCAGGCTCCCTGCTCAGCGGGAAGCCTGCTTCTCCCTCTCTCACTCCCCCTGCTTGTGTTCCCTCTCTGGCTGTGTTTCTCTCTGATAAATAAATAAAATCTTAAAAAAAAAAAAAAAAGACAATGGCATTTCTTCTAGTCTGCTAAGGGAGGCACACAAATTATCCCAGACATGTTTATCTTCCACAAATCCCTTCTTACTCTGAGGGGGTTTCCTGGCAACGTGCCATCCCTCCCAAGGGCCTTTGCTGCCCAGAGACAGCATTCAGAGAAGCCTAGTCCTCCCCACCCCATTCCAGAGACCAGGGTGGCTTAAGCCAGAGCACCTGGTTTCCTCCTTCTCTGAGAACAAATGGACGAGGCGTTGACAAGGTAAACATTGGCCTATGGAGGGACGCCCGGGTGATTCATTCGGTTAAGGGTCCAACTCTCGATTTTGAGTCAGGTCATGATCTTGGGATTGTGAAATAGAGCTCTGTGCAGGCTCCATGCTCAGAGGAGACTTCTTGAGATTCTCTCTCTTCCTCTCCCTCTGCCTCTCCCTTCCACATGCATTCTCTCTCTCTCTCTATCTCTCTCTCTCAAAAATCTTTAATAAATCAATCTTTTTTTAAAAATTGGCATATAGAGCCATGCTGGGGACAAGAAATCTATTTGTTTGGTGTTCTGGGAAACAAGAAAAGGAAATGCATTTTAGCCAGGAAAGAAAAATATAACCTGTCCCGTTGGGAATGACAGTGAAGCCACTGAGAGATGGGTGCAAACAGATAGCTGAGGAAGGGACTAGCTAAGCTTCCAAGGAAGATGGCATCCAAAATGGTGGGGATATGGGGAGGCCTTGGGACAGTCTGAGAGCCACAATTACCTCATAGAAAGAGAGTGGCCACTTTATCACTGACCATGGTGACCTTTTGATCAGCCAAAGGTTTTGTGTTCAGCATTCAGAATTCTAATTCTGGAAGGTGATAAAGGAGAGCCAACCATGTCTGAGGTCAGGTGGACTCTATCTTCATTGGGTGCTCCCAGCTGCTGCTGCTCTATTACTAAAATAACTTGGAATCTCTGTGCTTATAAATGAGAATGTGTTGGCTTTTTTAGCTTTCTACTGGAATTTCTTTTTTTAAATGATTTTATTTACTTATTTGACAGAGAGAGTCACAGCAAGAGAGAGAACATAAGCAGGGGGGTGGGAGAGGGAAAAGCAGGCTTCCCGCCGAGCAGGGAGCCTGATGCAGAGCTCAATCCCAGGACCTCATGACCTGAGCCGAGGGCAGACACTTTACAACTGAGCCACCCAGGCACCCCTTATTGGAGTTTCTGTCCTCCTGCCTCCATTTCTCAGGCCACTTTGCCATTCCCTAATAGGGAGACATCTAACTCTGCTAAACAGTTTTAACTTGATTGAAATAAGCTCATGAAAACATGTCATCACTTGTCAGCAAAGTTCTAAAAACACAAATTAACCACAGGACAGTTACATGTCTCTATGACTGCTTCCAGTTATACTTCATACCAAGAACAAAGGAAGGATCAGAGGGATCTGGAGTTGACACTGCCCATCCTTGCCCATTACAAAGATGGTCAGGTCTAGGACATATCACATCTTGTCATAAGATGATCAAGAGTCAGGGACAGCCAGACCTACCTTTTGCTGTTTCCTGACTCCAGCAGTTCACTATATATTGCACCTGGGAAAGTGGTGTTATCCCATAGATCTTCTGGAAGAAAGTTCCATCTCAAAATCAATCAAAACTAGCTAGGTCGAGATTTATATGAAGACACAGCTTTGTGAACCCATAAAGCATGAAAATCAGAAGCAAGAGCCTTGAGAAACATGCCTCAAAGTTCAGGGAATGGTCAGACAAAGAAAAACAATGCTTGGCTGAGGAACAGAAATGTCTTTCAAAGAAAACAAGAAGAGCCTGACGTCCCTCACTCATGTTTCCTGGACAGCTGCCTTTTTCTGAGATGCCCAGCTCATTTGCCTGGGCAAATCACAAGAGAAGCAGCTTTTAACCACATTCCATCAGCTGGAGAAAAGGGATATCACTTTTTGGGTTTGATGTTTGTTGAATTTCTGACAGTCTCCCAGAATATTTTCTTTTTTCTTTTTTCTTTTTTTTTTTTTTAAGATTTTATTTATTTGACAGAGAGAAACACAGCCAGAGAGGGAACACAAGCGGGGCAGCGAGAGAGGGAGAAGCAGGCTTCCCACTGAGCAGGGAGTCCGATGTGGAGCTCGACCCTGGGACTCTGGGATCATGCCCTGAGCCGAAGGCAGTCGCTTAACCAACTGAGCCACCCAGGTGCCCCCATCCCAGAGTATTTTCAACCCAAGGTATAATTTCATAAAGAGCTCCTGTTTTAAATTGTCTGTCTGTAAAATACATTTGGATGAAATTTCATTTTCTCTGAACCTTCCTTTTTCCTTCCTGTGTGGATCTAATGAACTTGAAATTTCAAACTCCTTGAGGTAAGGATGGTGTATAATATTATATTTGGGCTTTAAATCAGTATGTTTCCAGATATTGGTGTTTTTTAATGGCCACCCTGTAGAAGGCATGAAGTCATAGAATCCTAATAATTATCTAAATCAGCTATCAATTTTGTAACTAGAGAATGTGGCATACCAGAAGGTGAAATGACTCACTACGAGCAGGGACTTAATCTACCACTCTGGCAACAAGCCCAGATTTCTCACTTTTCCGGTGGCCAAAACAGGGGCAGAATTTTGAAATTTAGACAGAAAAAAAAAAAAAGAAAGTCAGCACTTTTTAATTGCTTTAAATCCAAAAGACAAATCTCTCTGTTTCTACAAAGAATGGGGAAAGGTAGGGGAGGGATCAAAGGACAGTGAAGGAGTGAATGGGGAAGAGAGCAATTCAGTTGTTCCTAATTTTAAGTGTTATTCAGATCCCACAGAGAGCTCAGAGTTTGGAGTTTTGCCTTCTGTGACTGCAGCAGGACCATGTACTTAACCTCGAAAATGGGAAGAAGAGGTTCTGCTTTACTTGGTCAGTGATATTGCATCAACCAATCACTGCAGTTTCCTCGTGTATCCGCCTGGAGTCACAGGGTGTTTCCTGCTGAACCTGAGTGTCTCCTCCTAGCCACATCAGCCCCTCAAAATCTTTCCTTCTGGGTCTGTCCCAGAAATCGATTCTCAGTGGAAGCTATAAAACATCAGCTCCTCCAAGCAGAACAACTTTGGCGCCACCAGAGGCCAAGGCACTTGGCAGGTAAGACTCATTAACTTTAATCTGCCCTGATTTCTGCAAAGTTGATGATGAAATTTCCTAAAGGCTTCCCAGAAAGCTTGGTACTGCATTTGGACTTGTCTTCATTGGGTATTTTTTGGTGCCAGATTTGGCTGCCACCATGGCAGTTCATCCGTATTGGTATCAGGGAGAATGTGATTAAATCCACTGTGGAGCAAGGTAGCTTTTCTGAGTCTGAAAACAGTCGGAGAATCATAAACTTGTAAGCCCGGAAGTTACCATAGACCTCTCAGCCATCCTTTTCAGAAACTGAAGTCTAAGAGCTTACACAGAGAGTTGGGGATAAATAGAAACAGAATGATGCTCTGTAGGGTATTCTTGAGACTAATGTGATATCCTGTGACATTCTAAACTGGAGTGAAAACTTTGCAGTTTTAAGGGTTCCCTAAGTCGGGGCTCTCAGATCTTTATCTTGTTTCCAGCATCATATGTCTGCTATTTCTGGCATATTTGAACATCTAGTTGTCCCTGAATATCTATTCCCAGGTGTCTTCAATGCCCTTGTGTACACCTGAATCTCAATCAGACATATGAATTGCAGCAATATTAAATGGGCTCGAGCTTCACTTTGGGAGAATGGAATGGTTGAATTGTACTGTGTTTTCTGCGATTGGATGTCCCAAACCCTATGGCTGAAGTGTGATTGCTTCTTCTAAAGAGATCTTGAGAGAACTTTCTCCTTGCTATTTTCCTTTTGATCCTGGAGCTGCTCAAGGAGTGATGGTGTGTTTGTTGGTTTTCCTATTGGCTCATCCTACCCCCCTCAACGAGTTCTTGTCACTCATGGAAAAGAATCCCACTAATTCCTTCCTTTCTCAGGCTTTCCTGTAGCCCCTCTCAGTGACTTCTCAGCAAACCCAAAAGCCTGTCTCTGGAAGGCCTCGGTACTCAGCATGTGGTCTGCAGACCAGCAGCATCAACATCCCTTGGGATCCTGTTGGGAGTACAGGCTCCCAGGCCCCTTCTGTGACCTTCTGAGTTAGAATTTGCACTTAACAAGGTCTCCAGGTGATTAGTAGGTTCATTAAGGTGTGGGCTAAGGGACCATCACCACCCTCACACTCTGCACCCTCCAGATGCTGAACTTCTCTGCCCTAAGAGTTTCATTCATTCAGCATATGCCCAACACCTATTATGTACCAACAGTATGCTTGGGTATGGGAAAAAACAAAAGTAATTAAGACCTAGCCCTTGAGGAACTCATGGTCTGATAAGGGAAACAGATATGAAAACAGTGATATGTGATATGAGTAGAGTACTATGGAAAGACAGGAAGGTGAACGACCTAACTGTGCCTGGAGAAATCTGCTACACTTCAAAGAGAAGGTGGCATTTGGCCTGTTGAAGAATGAATAGTTCATCAGGCAGAGAGGGATTTGCATAAGAGAGTGTGAGTAGAGGCAAGGAATGGTGGACCAGCCTGCCATTAGAGAGGCAGAGGCTGTGACTCTGTCTCCAGATAATGCTTCATGGCACGGGGAAGGCTCCAGGCTTCTGAAGAACTTAGGAAATGATTTCTTCACTGAGAATGATAATAAGAATGTGGACAAATATCCAAACATCACAGAAGCCTCTCGTTGGCCTCTTACATTCTGAAGCCCCATGTCCTTCACCCTCTGCCCTGCTTGACTCTGGTTGTAGACAGTGTCCCTCCAGGTGTCCAGAGATCCTTCAGGATCTTCTAGCACATCTTTTTCCAGTACAGTGGTATGAACTTGCATTTATTTGCCTGGCTCTGCTTTCTGCCCTATATCCTTCCTTCACATGCACCAGGAAAGTTGGTCAAGACATGGGAAATAATTTGACTTTGGCTTCAAGGTCCCTTCCCTGCTTCCTAGTGAGGGGAGCATAAAGGGGTTTCCAAAGAAAGGAAAAGAGAAATGAGCATCAAAGTTGTTTTTTCCTGTTTAGATTTCTCAACTGTTATGTCTTCAGTGATGATATTTTTCTTCCTCAGTCTATCTCAGAGGATGCCCTTTTTCATAGACTAACCTTTCACTTTTTGTTTTTAATTTATTACTAATCATTGAAAGAGTAGTGTAATAAATACTTGTGTGGTCATCAGCCACCTTTAAAAATCAATGATATGGTTGTTGCCAGGGGCTAGGGGAAAAGGGAAAAGGGAGTTTGTTTTTAGTGGGTATAGAGTTTCAGTTTTGTAAGATGAAATAGTTCTAGATATCTGTTGTACAACAGTGTGAATATACTTGTCACTACTGTACTGGATGCTATGTGTTTTTACCAAAATTTAAAAAAATATATGATACTTTTTCTACTCTCAAACCATCATCTATGTGTGCCTAAAAGGGCAGATTTCTGCTGGCTTAGTGTCCCTTCGAGTCATAAAGAGGAGGACTACAGTTCTACTGGGGGTCATAGAAGTATAAGACAGGATCCCACGGAGGGCCAAGCCATCTGAGAACTCCTTTGGGAAAAAAATAAAAGTGCCAAGGAGAATCTTGACCAGAAGGGTATTCCTTTCCTTTTTTTTTCCCTAGAGTTAGCTTACAAAAAGTATATGCAACAAGAAAAGTTGGTAGAGGAATCATAGAAGGACAAAGGGAAAGATAGGGGAGTGTTAGACCAAAATTACCTGGTCTAGATACACAGTTCTCTTCTGGGCTGGCCTAATTCAAGGAGAGAATATCAGAGGGTGTCCAGGAGACCATCAGGGTGGCCCCTCAGGCAGAGCTCCAGAACCACAGTTTCTCTTAGGGAGCTTCAAGTAGATATGGAGGGGGAAGCCATCAGATTCTGAGATGTTCTCCCTGCTGTGTTTCTGGAGTCCAACCAGTAAATGCACATGGAGGGGAGAACGATGCCCACTCTCGAAACCTAGGAGGCCTGTCAGGAGTATGGTCTAAACATAGCATCATTCTTTCTGCATGCCATGGGCTCTTCCCTGGGCTGGAGCTAGAATCTCCTCAAAAGATATTTTGGTTCTATTTCACCAAAGCTCATGAATACTCTGAGTAAGCCCCAAAGCCCCTCATCAGCAAACAAAGCTGCATGAGTTTTACTCTGATGACATAGGTTCAGAGTTAAAGCTCGCAATGAAGGGGTTAATCTAAGAGCTGGAGTCTCTCCAGGTAGCCTGGGACAAGCTGTAGGCTCAGGGGAGCTCTGAGCTTTGTCAGGACTTTCATTCCTGCACTCCCATTAAATTGGCTCCTTAAGGAAGGGGGAAGCCCCTGCTGATTTCTAAAGGGAGGAACTGAGTGCCTGCTTCTTAGTCACACTCCCCTGTTGCAATATACCCTCAAGGGAATGAGGGAGGGGAACTCCAAAGCCATGTTCCAGGTTTGGCAACAGTATTTTCTCACACCTGTGACAAGACAGGTGCAGGATCTCAGGTCATAGATTGTCAGGGCAAAATCAGACTTCCTGGGTTCCGTGGTCTGACTCCCTCATTTGGCAGGCCAGGGGCCCAGAGATGTTAGGTAACCTGCCCGATGTCACAGAACTAGTTAGAGCAAATGCAGAAGTACAACTCAGGACCTCCTGACTCTGGAGCCTGAGTTCTTTCCCTTCCAGTACTGCCTCTTTCCATGTCTGCCAGTACCTGGTGTGGGTCTCACAGATGGTAGATGCTGAGTTAGTTACTGTTCGCTGGGTCTTCTCTGCTTTACCATCCCCTTTCTGTGACTCAGGCCCTCCCTTGGGAGCTCTACAAGGCTCACACAGATCCTGGGTGTCGTTTCAGCAATGTGGGTCCTTCTCCACCTCCCAGCCCTTCTAGCTTCCCTGAACTTGCTCCAGGCTGCAGCGTGGGCCGCAAATGGTAAGTGTCTCCCTGCCTGGGTTTCCTGGGGCTGGTGGAACAAAAGACCACAAACTGGGCTGCATAAGACAACAGAAATTTAGGGGCGCCCAGGTGGCTCCGTTGATTAAGTGGCTGATTAATGGATTTAATTAACTTAATTTAATTAAAGTCATTGATTAATGGCTCTTGATCTTGGCTCAGGTCAAGATCTTGGGGTCCTGGGATTGAGCCCTACATCGGGATCCACGCTTAATGGGGAGCCTGCTTCAGGATTCTCTCTCTGGCTCCCTTTGCCCATCCCCTCAGCTCAGGAATAAATAAATCAATCTTAAAAAAAAAAAAAGAGCAGAAATTTATTTATTTTCCCACAGTTTGGGAGGTTAGAAATCCAAAGTCAAGGTGTTGGCAGAGTCCTGTTCCTCTGAAGGCTCTCTAGAGAAGAATCCTTCCTTCCCTCTTCTTAGCTTCTGGTGGCTCCAGCAAGTCTTGGTAGTCCTTGGCCTACAGCTGCATCAGTCCAGTCTCTGCCCCTGTCTTCACACACTTCTCTGTGTGAATCCTGTGTATCCTCTCCTCTTGCTGTAAGACCCTGGCCATTGGATTTAGAGCCTACCCTAGCCCTGTACCTTTATGACCTCATCTGAATTCATTACACCTGCAAAGACCCTATTTCCAAATAGGGTCTCATTCTGAGGTTCTGGCTGGACATGTATTTTGGGGGGAACACCATTTACCCCCACCAAACTTTCCTTGTTCAGAGAATGCATCCTTCCCCTCCATGCGCCAATCCAAAATACAGGTGAAAACAAGAATTCCGTCTCCTTCTCTACCTCAGGGCCCTGATCAGCCAAGCCCTTTGATGGACACGCCTAAGCATCTATCTTACCAAGAACCAGAGAAGTCCCCAAACCCCAGTAGCCTGAGCCAACCTGAATGGTCACCCACCTTAGTCCCATCTCTGGGTATTCTAGTGGACTCCTGAAAAGCAACTTTGACATCTTAGCGAGGCTCAGAGAATACCCATCCCATTCTGTGCTTTTTCTCTTTGAGGATTCTTGTGACTGTTTCCTAATCTCGATCTTCCTCCTGCTCACATTTGAGGGGTGGGGGTAATGGTTGAGAAAGAAGGAGACAGAAGCTGAGGGTAACTCAAAGAAATGGTGTCAGACACTCGACTCCTTGCTCCTCCTCCTCCAAGCACAGACCACCACGACTGCTGCCATCTCTGATGCTGTGAGTCAGGTCAAGATCCAAGTCAACAAGGCCTTCCTGGAATCCCGGACCAGGTACGTGAGATGTCTGTGTGGCCTACCTCCCCTGCAAGGCTTCCTGTTAATGACAAGTGCCTCTGGGCCAGCCCTGACAAGCCAGTGAGCCAAGTAGTTTTACAAGCTGTGCTCCCCCACCCCACCTCCTTGGCTTCTAGTGTGTGGCAAGTAGGAGTAATAGCCCACCAGTCTTAAAAATCCTCAGCCTGTAAACCAGCTTGAAGAGAATGTCTGATCTAATCCTGTAAGTGCTTTCTTCCACGTGGCCGAATGTTTCCCTGGGTCGTGCATTTCAGAGCCTCAGAAAGCTTGTAGGTAGAATTTCTCCATTCATTCAACTAACATGGATGGACCTAAGTCTGGTTCCCTGGAAGAAGAATCTGAGATATGGGTTCATATGCAGGTGACTTATTAAGGAATGCCCTCAGGAAAGCTGTGAATGAAGTGAGGGGGCAAGCTGAAGAGGTCAAAGGAGGAAGTTAAGCAAGGATTGGCTCAGAAATGTTCAGGTGTGAGCCTTCAGCGGCTGCACCCAGAGTAACTACAGTTGCAGCACCCCAACCCCATAAAAAGATCCAAGGGTGTTTGGGAACCCCACAGGGTGCCAGCAGAGTGAGCCACCCTCCAACCACATGTAGGGGCTGGGCTCTCTGAAAAAAAGCAGTGCAGACTGGGTCCCTGCCCTCAGGAAGCCCATCCAGCTAAAGGCAGACAGACAAGAAAAACCATGGTGTTGAGCAGAAAGAAACCTTACTCCTTCCTCTTGCTGTCCCTTTGTACAAGAATTGGGGCCTCCTTCCTCCTTGGCCTATGAATGAACTCTGTTTTTTTTAAAGATTTTATTTATTTAGGGGCACCTGGGTGGCTCAGTTGGTTAAGCGACTGCCTTCAGCTCAGGTCATGATCTTGGAGACCCAGGATCGAGCCCCACATGGGGTTCCCTGTTCTGTAGGAAGCCTGCTTCTCCCTCTCTCACTCCCCTTGCTTGTGTTCCCTCTCTAGCCGTGTTTCAGAAACAGGGAGCCTGAAGAGGGGCCAAGCCCAGGGCAGACGCCTAATGACTGAGTCACTCAGGTGCCCCCTATGAATGAACTCTTAAGCAGTCCCATAATTGTTCTGCTGACTTTTAGATGACAATATGTGTTATGGTCACTTCGAGTCCCAAGGACAGTGACCTTTCAGGAATTCATATGTCAGCATAAGGAGACCAGACCCCGATCGTCTCACCTCCCTCAACCCAGAGCTGTGTTAGGTTTATAATGATAAAGGGAGTACGGTCTGCTCATCCCTCTCTTTCCTGGGCTCCTCTGTCTCCCCCAGAACAGGTTTCTGAATCCTTAGGGTTATGAGGGGGAAACGGGGAGAGATACCAAAAGTCAAGTTCTAAGTTACCTGGCAAAGTAGGGCCTTGAGGGCGTCGGAGGCTCTTCTCCACCTCGGGCACCTGTCAGCTCTCTCCGAGATTCTGCTGCCAGCTCCCTGACCCAGAGGAGTTTCTGGCAAGTAGCTTACAGCTCCAGCCCTCAGCCCAGAAGCATCTAGCTCACTCTCTCATCTCCCTGCCCCCTCTTGAACCAGGTCCCTTTTAAACTGGCTCCAGAAAACCAAAGGCTTTGCCCTGCTGCCAGAGGCTGTGTGCACTTTGCCTAGGGCAGCCCCATGTAGCTCACTCTCTCGGGTGCATAGTGACAGCCACCGCCCTGTGAGGTTCTTCCGGCAGGTGTCAACCACTGGCCATGCCTCTAGAGCACACCATCAGGCCCTCCTCTTGAGGTCCTTGTCACCAGAATTAAAGCACGGAGGAAGCCTCCTGGTGGCAGCAGGGAAGAGCCTGGGACTTCAGCAGTCATCTCCAAAGGAACATTCTCTCTCCCTGCCTTAACTTCAGTCCTTGTATAGCCCCAAGGTGGGGATAGAGTAAAAGCCACAAAATCAGGGTTCCTCACCTCCTTTGTGAGTTGTGCACAGGACAACTAGCCCTGCTTTGGGACTCGTCCCCACTGGTTAGTTCTTGGACTCAGGGGCCTTGTGGAGACATGAAGACTCACACAGAAACCTCTCCTTACACAAACACAAACAATCCGACGAGTCATGACTTATGAAAAGGACAATGAGGGAAATACACAGAGCAATGGTTGCTACTCAAGGTCAGGGATCAGGGAAGCCTGATGGAGGATGAGAAGCAGCCAGCCACGTAGAGAGCCAGGGTAGAGCATCCCAGGGTCTCTCAGGGGCAAAGGCAAATGTGCTAAGGCAGGAAAGAGGCTTAGGTGGCTAAGACCACAGCTGGTGGAGGTGGTAGGCAAGGATGAGCACATACCGGTGAGATGGAGGAGTGGGTCCTGAAGGCCACAGAGTCAGAAAGCAGATTAGTGGTTGCTGGGGGCAGGGGAGCAGGGGAGGAACTAGAAATGGCTGCTTAATGGGTACAGCATTTCCTTTGGGGGTGATGAAGATGTTTTGCGACTTCTGGAGCATGTGTGCAGTGAGCAGATGGATTCATCCATGTCCCGGGGTAAAAGTCAATGAAGGGCTTTGCCATGCATTGTGGCATCGTCTGCTTTTCTAAAAAGTTCACTGCCGCAGCTGTGTAGGGAATGGACAGAGATGGGGAGAGGGATGGGAGTGGGGGCAGGAGCCCGGTCAGAGGGCTGCTGCAGCCATCCAGACGGCAGGGGATGGTGGCTAGAGTGAGGATGTGGACATGGAGATGGATAGACTTCTTCCCAAGCCCTGACGGCTTCCACAGAGCCCAGCCCTGAGCAAAGTAGGAGGTAAGTCCTTTGGGGGGGGTCAGCCTACAGGCTGGAAAGCCACACAGAGCTCAGAGCAGAGTAGGCAGTAAGGAGCACAGAGAACCTTGCGTAGGACCTTCCAGGTGGAGCCCTACCTTGTTTCTGGGGTGGAGGGGTCCCTTTGTGTCCTGGCTCACGAGGATGGTGGCGCTAACACTAACACAAGTGAGTGTTTATTCTATGCCAGCTTTACACTCCCTCCTCCCCACTTGTCATTGAGCTCAAATGATCAAATAGCACAGTTCAACCCAAGGTTACTGTCATTATCCTCATTTCATGGATAAGGAAGCTGTGTACAGAGAGGTTGAGTAACTTGCCCAGAGACACACAACGAGTAAGTGGCAGGCATCAAAACAGAGTCAAAACAGCCAAGGGTCCAAATCTTGTTTCCCAAGCTCAAACTCGAGGCCAGGGCTGGCCAACAGAACTTTCTGTGATGATGAAATGTTCTGTTTCTGTGCCATCTGATACAGGAGCCACTAACCACATGTGGCTACTGAGCACTTAAAATGTGGCTAGTGCCAGTGAGGAACTGAATTTAACTTGATTTTGATGAAGTTCCATTTAAATAGCCACGCGTGGCTAGTGGTTACTGCATCGGGCAGGACAGCTCTAGACCACTGGGCCATGCTGTCACCGCGACAGCAGCCACAAGACAGCCTGGTTTCTTTTCTAGGGTCTGATTTTATTGAGGTTGGGGGAAGCTGGTTGGGGGTAGGCCTTCTGACGAGAGCCCAGCCATCACAGTTGTCCTTGTGCCCGGCCCACTTGCCCAGGAAGTCCGTCGGCTGAGACGCCATGCCTCTCACTCTTGAAATAGCTAAGAACCTGATCCACAGCGATAGCCCAGATACTGCAGCCAATGAGCCATCCCCCAAAAGCAGTGCTGTCTTTCGTGAGAATGTGAGCCACTTGCAATATTTCAGTCTAGAGCCATAAACATCCTCTCACAGAACCCTTCCTCTCCCCTGAGGAGACTGAGGCACAGGGAGAGGGTGGTGGATTCTCACGGAGGGACTTTTCTGACCCCACCTTGCACTCAGTCACCTCTGTGTTGTCACAGATTTCTTAGGAGCAGGGATTTGGGCTTCTCGTTTTACACACGGGAAATTCAGAAGGAAAGGTTGAACATCTTGCCCGCAGAATGGTCCACAAGAGGCGGGATGCTACAGCCCCAATCTCAGCAAACTCCACACTAACTCTAGGGCCCCATGCAATTGAGGATGTTTCCAGGGGAAGAGCTGCAGGCCCATAGGCTTGTTAGTTCTAGAATTCTCGGTCCACACAGCTACATGGCGGGAGTTCCTCAGTCTGAATCCATACATGACAGGCTTGGGTGTTTTTAAGTTTCCCCCAATTGATTCTGACTCGGCCAGCACAGCTACAACCCTCTGGTTCTAACTCAGGAAGTGCTCCCCTCCAGCTGTCTGCCCTTTCTAAGAACCAGACACACTGTAACTTCCTCCTCCCAGAAGAGACTTTCCAGAGACTTCAGAAGGGAAATCAGAAAAGAGCACAGGGAGTGCTTGTCTCCTGCCTGCTGCCCACACCTGCTGTGGCTTCTCTCCAGACACACGTCCCCTCACACCCCTTGTACAGGATCGGACTCGAGGGGCCCAGTCCTGACTCTCCCATTGCTCTCTGCGGTAGGCTGAAGACGGCCATGAGCTCTGAGGCGCCCACCACTCGACAGCTCTCGGAGTACCTCAAGCATGCCAAAGGCCGGGCACGCACAGCCATCCGCGTTGGGCAGGTGTGGGAGGAGTCCTTAAAGAGACTGAGGCAGAAAGAGGCCTTGACCAATGCCACAGGTACAGAAAACTCGCTAACCCTCTGATGTGGGGAAGGGGCCATCCCTCTGCAGGAGAGAACAGGAGCCACCGAAACCTGCATTCTCTATTAGGAACACCTCCTGGAAGGGGCCCTGCCGACTCTCATTTCTCAGAGTCATGGACCTGCAGGACAAAGAGGGGCAGAGAGGATTCCCCGGGGGGAGGGGAGGGGGGTTCTCAGAGAAAGGAATGCAGGTCCAGCATGATCATGTTGCCAACTCCAAATGAGGGGACGTTCATGTCGTGCTCTTTGTATAATGCCATCTGTAAGCCTCTGTCCAGAGGAAGGACTAAAGTCAATAAACATGGGCTTCCTGTCCCAAACCACAGTGCCACCACCACGGGCTGTAACAGAGACATTTAAGCCACCTGTATCAGGGGGATTTACTGGGATTATGTCACAGGAGATGAGATTTCCATTTTGTTTGGGGTAATGTGAAGCTGAAACAATGAAGTAATGGACTGATCCTGACTTCCTCCAACCCCTCCACTCACCCCCCCACCCTGCCTGCCCCACCAAATGTCACAGTTCCTAAAGGGTCATGGAGGAAGAGGTTTGGTCCCAAGCAGAGGACGAGGCTGCAGGTTCTCCCTAGGAACACATCAAGTCTGGGAAGATAACTGGCCTAGGATTTGGGCAAATTCCAAAGTTCCAAAGAAAGGAAACTGGGACAAGGTGGGGGAGAAGTAGGGATCATTTAGACCCTTTGGGACTCCAAAGGAGAGGAAGGTTGAACCCCAGTCCCTGCCAACCTTCAAAGACGGTCCCCTGATGAAGCCGCCACAGAACCAGGTTTCTTTGCCTCTCTCCCACGGCCCTGTTATGCATCTCAGGCTGCATTAGGTTAGCAGTTCCCTGCTTTCTGCACCTCGGATTTGGATGCCGATGCCTGAAACCTCCCCCACTGTGTAACTCCTCCCAGTACCACCATGCTTCTCACCTGAAAATTCCCAGTCCCTTCCCAACATCTTCCTTAACCAGATTCCTGCTTGCTAGGTACTTTAGATGTCAATGAACTTTAGAAGAAAAGCAGTCTTACCAAACTAATTCAGACCAAGAGGTGCTCATCCTCTCAGGGGCATTTTCATTGTAAAAGAAAGATCTATTGATCCAAGTGACCCGATAAAAACAAAGAAACATTAACAGTTCTGGGAACTTTCACAGTTACTGTCTCCATGGCCTGGGGAAAATCTCTTGAGCACTGTGATCTCAGTATCTTATCTGTAAAATGGGAATTAAAATTCTACTTTAATGAGTTGTCAGGATTGAACAAAAAAACCCCAGAGAATTGCTTCCCTAGAACACAGACATGTGTTCCGAGAAATATAAGTTGACCTCTGGTTTCAGTGTCCTGCCTCCACCCCACCCCCAAGTGCCCCAGAATGGAGAAAAAACTCAGCAGCTTTGGCGCCTCTTCTGTTTCAGGCCCCAGACTGGACTTGACTGCACTGTCTTGGGAGGTGGGCTGTGATGCGCCTGTTCCTGTGGTGAAATGTGACGAGGACAGTCCATACCGAACCATTACAGGGGACTGTAATAACAGGTGAGCGGTGTGGGCCGGAGTTGGGGGTCAGTCCCTCCCAATCGCCATGCCCTGCTCACCCGCTCCACTCTGCCCACCTGCCCAGCCTGGGGCTTGGCCGCTGGCGGGTTCCAGGCAGAACCCCCACTGCCTTACCCTCCTGGGCTTGCGGCCCACCGGTTGTTCTATCGGAACCCTCCCCGACCTTCCCCGTCTTCTAGAGACCACTGTATCCCACCGGCAGCGCAGCCCCGCGCCTTCAGGGTGGACGCGGTTCCGAAACGCCACATGCGAGAGGCGTCCCCTCCATGCCCCCTTTCCAGCGGGCGGAGGCTCCCGCCGCTTCCCCACGGGTCCCCACGGGCTTTGCGGAGGAGCAGAGCCCGCATCCGCCGGGGCCGAGGCTGAGCGCGGGTCTTGCTGGGTTTCAGGAGGAACCCCGCGCTGGGCGCCGCCAACAGGGCGCTGGCGCGCTGGCTGCCCGCCGAGTACGAGGATGGGCTCTCCCTGCCCTTCGGGTGGACGCCGGGCAGGACTCGGAACGGCTTCCCCCTCCCGCTGGTGAGAACAGAACTGGGGTGGGCGCAAGCCCGGAGCGGGAGGGGGCGGGAGGGCAGTCCGAGGGGAGGGGATGCGCCCCCAAACACACGTGGGAATGCAGGAGAAAGACGTGGGAGGGCAGAGGATCCCAGGCGGGGCCGCGGCGGTGGAAATGGAGATTTGGACGGGCTCCCCGGCCGTGCTCCCCAAAGTGCCACTAGAGGGCAGCAGAGCCCGGAGCCCAGCCACGCGGTGGTCGCCGCCGGCGGCCCACAGGCCAGATACCCTGGGGTGTCCCCGGCAGATGGCCTTCCTGCCCCATCTTGCCTGCGCTTACCCCGCCCCCGCCCCTGGGGTGCGTCAGCTGTTGTTTGCCTGGAGGTCCTCATCTGAGTTGGCAGCCCCTCCCCAGAGTCCCTCTCTTAGGACTTCAGAAGCCTATCTTTGTTGTCCCCTTCTGTGGTGGAAAGGGCACTGGCCTTGCAAGCCATCAAGTCACACAGACCCGTGTGCAGTCCATCCCTGCCCCTTTGTAGCTGCAGGACTGCTGGGAATTGGCCTGGCCTCTCTAGGACTGGGGGTCGTCACCTACAGGTGCCACTCACCTCACAACCTTGCTGTGGGGATTGAAGGCACCTGTTACACAAGAGGTACACAATAAACTGCAGTCGAATCGGACTCCTCAAAGCACTTCCTCCTCCAGCCCTTCCTCCCCTCCTTTTTCCATCCACAGGCCCGGGAGGTATCCAACCAGATTGCAGACTACCTGAATGAGGAGGGTGTTCTGGACCAAAACAGATCCTTGCTCTTCATGCAGTGGGGTCAAATAGTGGACCATGACCTGGATTTTGCCCCTGACACTGAGCTGGGGAGCAGCGAGTATTCCAAAGCACAGTGTGACAAGTACTGTATCCAGGGAGACAACTGCTTCCCCATCATGGTAGGCCCCGCCAGCTGTCCGCAACAAGCCTCCCGCCTCCCCGCCAGACATTCCCAGCTGGTCAGTCAGGGGCTCAGGATAGATCTCGAATGCTGATTTGATGGCTTCCCAGACCTCACACGTCCATTCATTCACCCATCCCCTTATTCCGTGAATGGACATTATCGACTCCATGCCAGGCAGTACACTGAGCATGGGGATTCAAACACTGCTCCTTTCCTCAAGGACTGAGAGCACATGTGGGAAATGGACAGGCAACCACTAATGGCAAAATTGGGGGAGCTCTGGGGAGGGTCAGCTCCGTGCCTGGCCCGGAAGCAGTGGTGTCACTTGGGGACTTATTAGGAATGTAAAAGCTCAAGCCTCATCCCAGACATGGGGAAACAAAATCTACATTATACCAGGATCCCCGGGAGATTCTTCTTATACACAATAAAGTTTGTAGAACACTGCTGTAAGTTACCGTGGGGGCTGGGAGGGCTACTCCCGGAAAAAGCAGGAATGTGATGGATGAATCGGAGTGAGGGCTGGGATTTGTGGGACTTTCCGGCAGGAAGTGAGAGGAACTTGCCGTGGTACCCCCAATTTCTTCTTATTCATGATTTTACAGTTAGAGAGTGATTTAAGCACTCAAACAAATCAAGGCTATGTGTTCAGATGTAAAGAACATGAGCTATGGACTGAGGTCAATCTAGATCTGAATCCCATATATTTCCCTTCCAGTTTCTAAGTTCCTAGACAAATTAAACTTTTTGAGCCTCAGTTTTCTCCCTGTAAAATGGGACTGAATTATTTACCTTACCTTTTTTAAGGACCAAAGTGAGAAGAGGTATGCATTATGCACAGCACATGTTAGGTCCAAAATAAATAAATGGTAGCTGCGACAACAGTAGCAATTAGTAACAGAGCCTTTTCATGTCCTGCTTCCCTGTCCAGGGATCTCAGGAATCCTTCCCCACCAAAAATGTGGAACTTTTGCTATGAAAGATTGAATGGTTCCCCTCAGCCTTTTTTACACGGTGAGATGTAATGAACTTCAGGGTGTTGTGGCCCAGGAGGTACAGCGTCAGCAGGAGGTATCTGGAGACAGTGTCTGGTTCCAGGGTCCCAGGAGGGCTCCATCAGCCTCTTTGCCAGCCGCGCATGCAGCCCTGCCCTGGAGGGCGGTTGTCAGCTTCCCAGTCATGGAACCTCTGCCCAGTCACGTATCCCCCAATCTCTCCGCAGTTCCCTCCCAATGACCCCAAGTTGAAGACTCAAGGCAAGTGCATGCCTTTCTTCCGAGCTGGGTTCGTGTGCCCCACTCCACCTTACCAGTCCCTGGCTCGGGATCAGATCAATGCTCTGACCTCCTTCCTGGATGCCAGCTTGCTGTACAGCCCCGAACCCAGCCTGGCCAGCCGCCTTCGCAACCTCAGCAGCCCACTGGGCCTCATGGCTGTGAACCAGGAGTTCTGGGACCATGGGCTGCCTTATCTGCCCTTCGACATCAAGAAGCCAAGCCCCTGTGAGTTCATTAACACCACCGCCCGAGTGCCCTGCTTCCTGGCAGGTAAGTCTAGGCTGGGAACAGGGACGCAAGGACTGGGAGCACAGGAGGCTACTAGGCACTTCCAGAGAGGCTTTTCCACTGCCCCTTCTCCTTTGCCTTCTGGAAAATAATGCACACCAAGCCCCCACTGCCTCTGGCACTGTTCCAGGACTGGCAGAAGGGCGCAGATGAACACAAAATCAAAGAATATGTTTTCACTATAAAAAAAAAATTCAATCCAGAGAATCACAAATAAGAAAGTCCACAAAACCCCACTACCCACAGATATGATTGTTAATATTTTTAATGCCTGTCTTTCCAGGTTTTCTTAAAAAATCATAGAGAGAGTTCTACACTGTTTTACATTATTGGGGTTATACTGTCAGTTATTTTCTGTAACCTGATGTCGTCGTTTACTATTGTCACATCATTAATCGTTCTTGTACAACATGATTTTTATTGGGTGCCTGCTATCTCATGACATATATTATATATTATATATATTATATATATATATTATTATAATTTATTTTATCAACCCTACCTGGAAGCATTTAAATAATTTCTAGATTTTCTGTGATTAATTGTTGTTTTTTAGGTTATGAATCTCCTTGTTGATGAATCTTTGTATTCATCTTTAATAATTCTATTTTTTAATTTTTTATTTATTTTACTTTTTTGAAGATTTTATTTACTTGTTAGAGAGAGACAGAGAGAGCACAAGTGGAGGAAAGGGACAAAGGGAGAAGCAGGCTCCCCACTGAGCAACGAGCCTCATGCAGGGCTCAATCCCAGGACCCTGGGATCATGACATGCGCTGAAGGCAGATGCTTAAACCACTGAGACACCCAGGTGCCTCTCATTTTTAATAATTTTATTACTATAACTTGCTACAGGAGGAAGTTCTAGATTAAGAGGAATGCCTATTTTTAAGGCTCTTTACACTCAGCACAAAGCCCTCAGTCCATATAACCTGCACATAATGAAAGCCCCCCAGTTCTGTTCATTCTAGGGGCTCATGCCCTTCTGATCGGCCCTGAGGCCCAATGCCTTGGAGACCTCTCCTCTTCCAAAAGTCCACTCTGCAAGACAAGCCCCCTGTCCACCCAGACATGGCAGAAAGCCAGTCCATAGGCCCAGACCTCTTGGGTAGACCTCTTGGATTCCATGTTCATACATATCTCACATCAATCCAGATACAAAACCGAACCCTTTCCTCTTTTCCACAAAAATACCTACTAAGACCAAGAATTTGTGAATTTAGTAGACTTTTCCTGAAGATTAGAGGACACAATATGTCCCCTTGTGAAACACCTGGTCTTCTGTCAGTTAACTAACTCCCCACCCCTGTTCCTCCCTTCTTTCCTTTTTCCCAGTGGCCCCCATCTCTAGATTCTTCTCCCTTTATTGCATAGAGAAATTCAGCCCTACCTATGGTCCTGGCCTCAAACTGGCATTCCTAAAACTTTCGAAGTTGCTCTGCACAAAAAGCCCCTGTTAATTTGTACTGCCCCATTTTATAGGGAAGTTTGGATTGTAATTAGCAAAATTTTACTTTTTAATGTCATCTGTAGTTTTTAGCACAGTCTTGTCGGTCAGCATTATTATTATTCCCATATTCCAAGAGTCTGAGGTTTAGAAGTGCTCAGTAACTTGTCCAAAGTGACTCAGCTAAAAATCATGTGTGTGAAGCTGAGATTCAGACTTATGAATCCCTGCCCTGACTCCTTTCCATTTGACTTCCCTTAGGTTACCTAGAAGGAGGGACTGAGAAGAGGGTCCCTCGGGGGCACTATCATCTATTTCTTTGTACAGGTTACTGGGTTCTGGGGCTGCTCTGGGGCAACCAACCTTCCTGCCTTCTGGGCTTTCAGGAGATTCCCGAGCCTCAGAGCAGATCTTGTTGGCCACTTCGCACACCCTCTTTCTCCGAGAGCACAACCGCCTAGCAATAGAGCTAAAGAGACTCAACCCTCAGTGGGACGGAGAGAAGGTCTACCAGGAAGCCCGGAAGATCCTGGGAGCCTTCGTGCAGGTACAGAAGCCCATGAGCACTGCTTGCCATGCTCACCTGGCTTCGGCCTCTGGCTCTGCCCCCTGCTCTGTTTTCCGTCCCTCCGCTTTCCCTTCTCTCTGCTGCTACTTTCCAACTATCTGATGCTTTTCACCCTCCCTTTCATTTCTTTAACTTCTTTGTCCCAAAATAAATCCCTGGATTCAGATGTCTGAGAGTCATTTGTATGTTGGTCATCTGGTGTCATCACTGGGACCAAAGTCTCCGTCACTCCTGGGACCATTACACAGCAGCTAGTGGGCTATTCAGCTGGATTCCCTTTAAGTTCTCCACATCCAAGCCACAGGTCACAGGCATCCTCATTGCTAAGGAGGTTGGCTGATTTACTAAGTAGAATTAACTGGGCACATATTTAAGCTTTTTTTAAAAAATAAGTACAGATTTTTAGGGAGTTGTAAACAAACAGTGCATGCACACAGCCTCCCTCAGTGCTAATGTTTTGCATGACCATGGTACAACATCAAAAGCAGGACCTGAACACTGACCCAAAGGGCTTATTCAGATTTCACCAGTTAGAAATGCTATCGTGTGTGTACATGCATGAGTCTGTGCAATTTTATCCCATGGGCAGTCTCATGTAATCACCACCACAAAGGGGCACCTGGGTGGCTCAGTCATTAAGTGTCTGCCTTCGGCTCAGGACATGGTCCCAGGGTCCTGGGATCGAGTCCCACGTTGGGCTCCCTGCTCAGCGGGAAGCCTGCTTCTCCCTCTCCCACCCCACCTGCTTGTGTTCCCTCTTTCACTGTGTCTCTCTCTGTCAAATAAATTTTTAAAAATCTAAAAAAAAAAAAAAAACCTAAAAAAAAAATCACCATCACAATAAAGATGCTTCACTCAACCATCACCACAAGACTCCCCCCTGCTAGAGCCACACACACCCACCCCCTTCCAAGTCTCTGTCCCCTGGTAATCGCTAATCTGCTCTCCATCTGTACCGTTATGTTATTTTATGAACATTACATAGATGAAACCAGGCAGTATGTATCCTTTTGAGATTGGCTCTTTGCATTCAGCATAATAGCCCTGAGGTCCATGGGGGCTGTTGCAGGTATGAAGTCCCCTCCTTCCTGTTGCTAAGTAGTATTCCGTGGTTGACTTAACCATTCACCCATTGAAGGACATTAGAATCATTTCCAGCTTGAGGCTATTATGAATGAAGCTGCTGTGAATGTTCACGTATATATTTCTACATGAAAGTAAGTTGTTCTTTCTGTAGGATATATGCCCACAAGTGCAACTGCTGGGCCATATCAGGAGTCCATTTTTAGTTTTAAAAGGAACTGCCAATCTCTTTTCCAGAGTAGCTGTGCCGTTTTATGCTCCTGCTGGCAGCGTCTCAGTAACGACCCAGTGTCTCTGCAGCCCGGTCATTATTTGTTGTCATCATTGTCTTTTATTTTGCCCTTTCTGATAAGTATGTAGTGATGTTTCACTGTGGCTTTAATTTGCATTTCTCTAATGGCTAATCATGTTGAACATCTTTTCCTGTGCTTATTTGCCATCTGTATAGCCTCTTCGGTAAAACACCTGTTCATGTATTTTGCCCATTTTCAAATGGATTATTTTTTAATGTTAAGCTTTGAAGGTTCTTTACATATTCTAGATATAAATCCTCTGTCAGATATTTGACTTGTAAATATTTTCTCCTAATCTCTATTCTCTTAACAGGATGTGTTGCAGCGTAAGAGTTTTTAATGGTGATGAGATCCAATTAATCCCCCCTTTTTTTTTTTCCTTTTTGGTGTTCATTTATGGATAATGTATCATTTCTCTTTGGCAGTATTTAAATTTTTTCTGTTTTTCTTTCAGAAATTTAATTATAATACATCTCAGAGTAGACTTCTTTGGGTTTATTATGTTCAGAAGTCTTTCATGGATTGTACTTTTAGTGTCAAGTCTCACAACTCTTCCTCTAGTCCTAGATCTCAAAGACTTTTTTCTGGTTTTTCCTAGAGGCTTTATAGTGTTATACTTAACTCCATGGTCCATTTTTGTATAAAGTGTGAGGCACATTTTCTTTAGCCTGTAAATGTCTAATTCCTCCAGCACCATTTTTTGAAAAGTCTGTCCCTCCTCTATTGAACTACTTTTGCTCCTTTATCAAAAAGTGTTTAGGCATTTTTATGTGAATTTATTTCTGAATTATCTATTCTATTCCATTGATCTATGTGTCTACTCCTATACCAGTACCACAGAGTTTACTGTGGTTATCCAGTGGGACTTACCACGGGGAGCCAAGATTCTTCCCACTTTATCCTTTTTCCAAATTGTTCTGAGTATTTTAGGTCTGTCCCTTTCCTATATATTTTAAAATAAGTTTATCTATGTCTATAAAACAAAACAAAACAAAACAAAAACCTTGCTGAGATTTTGATAGGAATTGCATTAAAATTTAGGGAGAATTGACATCTTTACAATGTTGACTTTTCCAGTCTATAAATGCAGTATGTTTAAGTGTTCAGGTTTTCCTTGCTATACTTCATCAGCATTTGGTATTTCATTTTCTTTGGAGGAGTCATAAATGGTATTACTTCTTTTCTTACTTAGTTTCCATTTGTTCTTTATCAGTGCATGAAAATATAGTTGATTTTTTTAAGATTTTATTTATTTATTTGACAGAGAGAGATCACAAGTAGGCAGAGAAGCAGGCAAAGAGAGAGGAGGAAGCAGGCTCCCTACCGAGCAGAGAGCCCTATGTGGGCCTCGATCCCAGGACCCTGAGATCTTGATCTGAGCCAAAGGCAGAGGCTTTAACCCACTGAGCCACCCAGGCGCCCTAAAATTGAGTTTTGTATGTTGATCTCATATCCAGGACTTGCTGAACTCAGGCAGCTCTGGGAGTTCTTCTGTGGATTCCTTAGGATTTTCCACACAATCATGCCATCTGCAAATAAAGACAGTTGTGTCTCTCCTGTGGTAATCTATATATATTTTTCTTTTTTTAATCTATATATTTTTAAAAATTTCTTTCTCTTGCCCTGTTTCAGTGGCTATAATTCCCAGTACTGTGTTGAATAAAAGGGATGAGAACAGACTTCCTCATCTTCCCAATCTGAGAGAGAAAGCATCCAGTATTTCACTATTAAGTATAATGTTGGTTGTAAATTTTCTGTGGTGTTCTTTATGAGTTTAAGGAAGTTCTGCTCTGTTCCTAGTGTATGGAGAGTGGTTATCATGAATAGATGTTGAATTCTGTCGAATGGTCTTTATTCATTAATGGGACTTTTCTTCTTTAGCCTATTCTGCTTGCTTAGGGTTTATTTTGCTCTTCCTTCTGGTTTCTTACAGCACTTGGAAAACACCGTGTCCAGCCTCCATGGTTTAAGATGAGAAGCTCCCCATTATTCACATTGATGTTCATTTGTAGATAATGTGTCATTTCTCTTTGACAATATTTGAAACTTTGGGGTTTAGTTTTCAGCAATTTAATTATAATGCATCTTGAAATAGACTTTTTTGGTTTGTTAGGTTTGATATTCATTCAGCCTCTTGAATCTGTAAGGGTATGTCTTTCATCACTTTGGGGAAGTTTCCAGGCATTATTCCTTCACATACACTTTCAGCCCCACCCCTTTCTCCTCTGTTTCTGGGATTTTATTAATATGAATGTTAGATATTTTGTTATTGTCCCACAGAGGTCCAAGGTTCTGGTTTGTTCAAGGTGTTTGTTTGTTTTGTTAATTTTCTCTCGGTTGCTTAGGTTGAGTAAATTCTATTGATCTGTCTTCAATTCTATGCTGGCATGTCCGTGTGCTTAACAAGTTTTTTTTGTTTTTTTTTTTTTTTAGATTTTATTTATTTATTTGACAGAGAGAGAGATCACAAGTAGGCAGAGCAGCAGGCAGAGAGAGAGGAGGAAGCAGGCTCCCTGCTGGGCAGAGAGCCCTATGTGGGCCTCGATCCCAGGACCCTGAGATCATGACCTGAGCCGAAGGCAGAGGCTTTAACCCACTGAGCCACCCAGGCGCCCACAAGTTTTTAATTTTAGTTTGCATTTTTCTGTTCTGTCATTTCAGTGTTTCTTTTTTATAAATTCCATTTTTCTGCTGAGATGGTCTATTTTTTGTCTCAAGGTAACATAATTGATTGTTGAAGCATTTTTATGAAACCACTTTAAAATATTTATCAAATAATCTCAGCATCTGATCCATGTGTTAATTGGCATCAGCCGATTGTCTTTTCTCACAAACTGTGGTTTTCCTGGTTCTTGGTGTTATAAGTGATTTTAAATTACAACCTAGATATTTTAGTTACTACATTAGGAGACTCGTGATCCTACATAAGTCTGTTTGGGTTCAACTTGTAGGTCTGGCATACTTTTTTGGGCTTTCATTCCAATGACAGTTTAGTTTCCCGAGCCCTTGCAATGCTGTTCTGGCTGCTTCATTCTTCTGGTGCCCCTAGGGTTCCCACTCAGTGCTTGCTGATGTTGTCTGCAAGGCAGGAAGGCACTTTCCTGGTGCCTTCTATTGTAGGACATTATCCAAAGAATGAGAAGTACTACCTAAAGATGATCCGAATTAAGGTTTTATATTAGTTTGCTCGGGCTGCCACAATAAACTATCATACACTGGGTGGCTTAAACAACAGAAATTTATTTTCTCCCAGTTCTGGAGGCTGGAAGTCCAAGACCAAGGTATCAACAGGTTTGGTTCCTCCTGAGGCCTCTCGCCTTGATGTGTAGATGATTGCCTTCCCTCTGTGTCCTCACATGCTTCCCTCTGTTTGACATCTCCCTGGTGTCAGTCTTTCTTCTTATAAGGACACCAGTCCTATTGGATGAGGGCCCCCCACTTATGACTTCGTTTAACCTCAATTACCTCTTTTTAGGCCCTGTGTCCAAATACGGTCACGTTGGGAGTTAGGGGACTTTGCAAGGGGACACAATTCCATCCATAACAAGGTTTATTGGATTCCAAGAAAAAGAAATCCATTCATACCAGTTCAGGTGTTTAATATTGGTTCAGTCCTATTCAAATTCATTCAATCCATGTCATGTCAAATGGAAGTTGATAAGGTTTCTCCTGGAACCCCAGGGCGGGGACCGCAGTTGGGCCTAAGCAAGGGTTAGAGTCAGAGATAGGAAACCATCTGGAAGTAGGGTGGCTACTCTCACTCTGCCTCTCTTTCTCCATGCCTTTCTCCACTTCTCTGTTGTTCTCCCCTCTCTCTGTGTCTCTCTCCTTCTCTCTGTCTCTGTCTTCAGCTGGATTTTCTCTGCTTTTCTGAACATGGTAGCAAATGACTCCCCATATGCCCCCCCCCCGTTCCCTCAGATCAAGAACCATTAGAAACAGTCTAGGACAGCTGCACCCAAAACCTAAATTCCTGAGAGCAAGAATCTGACTAACCAGCCTCATCTGGTGCCACAGCTGGGCCAGTCCTCTATGGCCAGAGGCAAGTCTGTGTCTCCTGCTACCTCGCAGAGTCTGAGAAGCCAACTGCCTGCTGCGAAGATGAAATCCCCACATCCTATGCTTCAGCCTATGCTGCCGAACAAGCTGGAAACAACCTAAAAGTAAAACAATGAGAGAAGGATCCATGAATGCAAGAGAATATGATGCACACTGAATTACATAATAATGGTGAGCTAGGTAGAAACAGAGGCTTGAAGTGAAAAAGCAGAATGTAAAAGTATGCGTTCTCTAGGAGTACAAAGGTGTAAAAATACATATCATATAGACAAAGATTAGAAAAAAGAAAAAACAGAATTATCACATGACGTGGTGTCATGATTTTCTCTTTTTTCAAAATTTCCTCTAGGTGTGTTAGCTCATTACTTTGAGTAAAACAAGGCCCCAAACTGCTCTCTCCACAATGTACCATTTGTCTCAGAATTGGAGATGCGGTGAACTTACCCTGTGAACCGGTTCTGTAGTTCTTCATTCCTTCTGCTCTGGCCCTGCAGGGAAATGTTGAATGATGTGATGTCATTATGTTCAAGTGACACACAAGGACTTTAGCTTCAAGGCCACATACCTGGAGCGGAGATGACAAAGAGAATATATGTCTAGTGCCAATTCAAAGGGCTGATCAGTAGGGCCCGTGTTGAGGCAAATGATGAGTGACCAGCAGAAAGAATGTCACGATCAATCAGCAGCTGTCTACCATGGTCGCAGGAAGGAAAATGGGCATGGATGCTTTCCATTTGCCCTCCTAAATTTTTGGCCACTCATCCCTCTTGATTGCAGTTTCCTCCAACCTCACTCTGCAGAGGTCTCAGTGTTCTCCCACCCTTGGCTCATGACGTGTTTCTCCCCCTCAGATTATCACCTTTAGGGACTACCTACCCATTGTGCTCGGTGAGGAGATGCAGAAGTGGATCCCGCCATACCAAGGCTATGACGAATCTGCCGACCCCCGAATTTCCAACGTCTTCACCTTTGCCTTCCGCTTTGGCCACTTGGAGGTACCCTCCACTGTGTCCCGCCTGGATGAGAACTATCAGCCTTGGGGTCCAGAGGCAGAGCTCCCCCTGCACACCCTCTTCTTCAACACCTGGAGGATAGTTAAAGACGGTATGTCCTTTTAGGGAAGCACTATCGCCTGGCGGTCTCGTGCGGCGCCCTGCTTCTGGGGAAGCCTGGCTTAGAAGTCAGACTCCAGGAAATTCCTTCCTATGTGACCTTGGCAAGTGAATTCACCTCATTGAGCCTCGGTTTCCTCATTTGTAAAACAGAGACAACAATGGTACCCATAGCAGTAGGATATACAAAAATTTAAGTGCCATAGACATGGAGAGCACCTTACAATGGTTTCTGACACACAGGAGGCACTCAGGAAATATGAGTTGTTATTGTTTCTCTCCTCCTCTGGCCTCCAACATGCTTGGGCTTTCCCTGCTTCCTTCCGGCTTCTCTGACCCCTGCAGAAAGAATTCATGGGTTCGGTAAATAAATCGCTCTTTTCTGCTCTCTGCTAGGGCTTTCCACTCCCATCAAGTGCCAAAGTTTGGGCCCAGTTCCCCTTTATCCCGGGCTGGGCTGCACTGAAGCTGCCTTTGCTTTAGTCCTGACAAGTCAGGGCCATTCTTTGTCGTTGCCTGCTACCTCTCCCCATGCTTCCGAGTTCCTCAGGGGAACACGTGGAAGGAGAAGGAGCCGACTCTCTGAGCCAAAGCTCAAAAAATTCTCGAAGCTTCTATTCCTGCCATCATTCCAGGAACATCCCATCCCCCAGCCCCTTGCCCTCGCCCCGCAGGCAGTGTAGATGCCCTCAGCCCCAGGACACCCTGAAGGCTGCTCCTTGCTCTTCTCCCCAACTGCCAGTCTGAGATGTTCAGTTGGCCTTACTTTTTACCTGAAAGGAAACGTCTGGTGCAGGGAGGGCTAGTGGTGGAAGATGGCCTCACCCTACCCCGTCCCCCGGGTGACCTCTGGGTCTCCCTTGCAGGTGGAATTGACCCTCTGGTCAGGGGCCTGCTGGCCAAGAAGTCCAAGCTGCTGAATCAGAATAAAATGATGACAAGAGAGCTGCGCAACAAGCTTTTCCAGCCCACTCACAAGATCCATGGCTTTGACCTGGCCGCCATCAACATACAACGTGGCCGAGACCATGGGATGCCTGGTGAGTGGGCCTGGGGTCCTGCCGGGCCCGGGGAACTTTTCATTACTTTCTGAGGTTCCTGAGGGCTCTCTTCTCTAACCCAGGGGACCTGGCCGGTTCTAAAACAGAAAGTGGAGATGCCAGTTTTTACAAATTTATTTTGTTCGTCCGTGAAATGGGGTCTTCTGTTCTCCCTCATGCAGAGATTCGAGAACATACCAAGTATACCATCCTGGAGCCCCTCAAGTGAACAAGAGGCCAGCGACTGACTTGTCAAGTTAGCTGAAAATCCCAGAAAAAAAATATTAAGAAAGGAGAATGGAGACAAACCATTGACTTTTGGACCTTTTTTTTTTAGGACCCACAAAGGGCAATTTAATGTAGTAATTAAGAGCCAGATGGCCTGGGTTCAAATCCCAGCTGTGCCATTTCTAGTGATGTGACCTTAGGCAAGCTACTTAACATCTCTGTTCTTCAGTTGATATATTTGTACAGGATTTAGGATAGTGCCTAGGCCCATAGTAAGCCCCATATGACCTATTAGCCTTCTCCAGCCTCCAGTATGAAACCATGGAGCCCCCCTCCCCCCCAGAGGCCGTGAGGCCAGACTTTCTGGGCCAATGGAGCTGGAGTAGGCATGTCCCCAAGAGATGCTGTGGGTGAGAAGCCCCTGGGATGAGACAGCCACAGCCTCTCTGCCCTAGGGTACAACTCCTGGCGAGGCTTCTGTGACCTCCCGCAGCCCCACACCCTGAAGGAGCTGAACGCGGTGCTGAAGAACACGAGGCTGGCTAAGAAGTTACTGGATCTCTATGGGACCCCTGACAACATCGACATCTGGCTTGGGGGCGTTGCTGAGCCCATGGTAGAGAGGGGCCGGGTGGGGCCCCTCCTGGCCTGCCTCCTGGGGAAGCAGTTCCGGCAGATTCGTGATGGAGACAGGCAAGTGAGATCTTGTGAGGAGGGCGGGGGAGAGCAGGCCCTTCTTGGTGGGGGTCCCAAAGTCCTGTGTGAGGACTAGCCCAGACCTCCATGTGTTCCCAGCCACCTCCTTCCTTCCCCTGCGGCACAGTGGGGCAGCAGGGGCCGCCAGTGGCGCTCTGTGGACAGACCCTGCTTTTGTCTCTGCAGATTCTGGTGGGAGAACCCTGGGGTCTTCACTGAGAAACAGCGGGACTCTCTACAGAAAATGTCCTTCTCACGCCTTGTCTGTGACAACACCCACATCACCAGGGTCCCACGGGACCCATTCCAGGCCAACAGCTACCCCCAAGGCTTTGTGGATTGCTCAGCCATTGACAAGCTGGACCTTTCACCCTGGGCCTCAGTGGAGAATTAGGGACCCAGCCTTCCCGGCCTCCCGCACTGTGCAGTAGCATTCCCTTTGGTCCTTGTACCATTTCAGGCAAGTTTGGTGACCCAGTCCCCTAGAGCTCCACACCCCATCATAGCCCTTCTTTTCAGCTGGGTTTCTCTCTACTCGCCAGGTGCACACCTTGCTCAAGCCCAAGGGCAGCCCCTCAGCTTTCCCAGCTCCTCCACCTGAATCCCGCTGCTCCCATGGCATCCCCTCTGTCCATGGGATGTCACACACCCTTTCCCTGCAGTATGTCTCATCTGAGGCCATGGCCATTGTGCTCTTATCTTTCCACCTCTCCTTTCAAACTAGATTGTAAGCTCCTCGGGCCAGAGACTTTCTGCTTCTGAGTGTCCCCATGCCACCCAGCATGACGCTCAGCACACAGCATGGGCTCAATAAACATCTGGTTGCTGCCTGATGGTGGTGGCAATGACACTATTCCCTTCCAGAAGGTAGACCTTGGAACCACTGCCAAATAAGTAACTAGATGTTTACAGTGCAGACAGCTTCTTAGTGGTAAGACGTGTGCATGGGTCTGTGGAGTGAGAAGGTATGGTGTCATGAGATTTCAGTTCTCAGAGAAAAGGAGGAGGCAAGGGGCTCCTGGGGAAAGAAACAATGGCCATAGAGAGCCAAAGGAGAGGGTTTGGGATGCTGTCAAGGGATCAAACAGGGAGGACATCAAGCCTGGATTCCCCTAGAGCTAAAGTTGCTTTCCCCTCCAGAAACCCTTCTGGGAACTACCCTCTTCTCTGAGGGCAGTCCTTGGAGCCTGTAAGATTTTTGAAGGGGCATCTCTAGGATATTCCTTGCACTGCTACCGAATACATACTCATGTGTTCTTTTAGAATGACCCTCTGGGTAGGGTGAGCCTAGCCGGCACCTCCAGGTCTCCTGAGCAGTGAAGTGGGGTGGGAGGCACTTAGCCATGCTGTGGGAAGAGCCCAGGAGCCCGAAGACCTGGGCTGTTGTCCCGGTTCTCACACCTAGGTCTCTGAGCCTCAGATGAGTCCCATCACCTCTCTGGCTACCCTCTCACTGTCGGTGAAATGGAGAGTATTTGTCCTGTTACAGGAGGTCTTAATGTGGCCTGCAGCTCCCATGGGTACATGAGCCTCAGCATCCTGCACACCTTCGGGTGCCCATCTGGGGGTCGGGGGGAGGGAGCAAATCTCAGATATAGGGGTCAAGCTCCGGGCAAGATTATTTGGGAAACACCCTCCTTCCCTTCCCTCACCTCTGGTCCTGACCTCTTGGCCCAGCCATCTGTTGTCTCTGCTCTCGGAAACTGGCTGCATGAGGCCAGGACTGAGGAGTCCGTGGTCTCGAGGGCCTCCGAGCCACCGTGCCAGGCTGCAGGGATGCCCAAGCCAGAGGCGCCCTGTCAGCCAGGAAGGGCCTACCTTCCCATCACACCTCTGTTCTTCTCTCCTGCAGGACAGTGTGTGTCCCTCCATCTCCCAGCCCCTGACACAGGCCTGACACAGAGTGAGCAGAGGTTTGCTACAGCAATGAGGGAGCATAAGGGCTTGGTGCACGCAGTGTCTGTTCTCTGGGGCCGTGTGGGCCAGGATGGTCTGCTTGCTTTGCCCGGGCCGGAGGCTTCTGAGAACTGCCTGCCATGTGCACATCAAAGGCTGACTCCCAGATACACCCCCTCCCCCGCCGTTTCAGGGGCTCAAACCACACTGGTTCAAATTCAGAAGCCAGAGCAAGCGTCATGCCGAGGGTCCAGCCCCATAGCAGACAAGGACAGAGTGAAGATCCCCATCCGTGGTGCTTTATTATCACAGACGGCAGGTACAAGACATGGCACAAAAGGGCCAGTGGGCCCCACTTCCTCTCCAGGTGGGCCTCTGGGGACAAGCAAGAGAACAGTGTAAGGAAGCAAAAGGGGAACCACTGACTGAGCCCTGCTCCCCTGAGCCCACAGCTCAACCACCATACACAGCCTAACTGCTCAAGGTCATTCTCCCAGTGGTCACGGGGGGGGGGGTCACCTCTGCTAGCCTGGATACTGTCACGGACATACTCTCTGGGGGGCAGACATGGTGGAAATGGAGACTAAGGGGTCTCGACAGCTTTTATTTGCAAAGAAGAAGACTGAAGGTTTTCTCAAGAAAAATGAGGTTGAGTCATTTGTTCAAGGTCACACAGCTGGAGAGCTGCAGAGTCAGGATCTGAACCCAGTAAAACTTGGCTAGGAGCTCGTGCTCCTCACCTATGCACGCTTTCTTCCGTATACTTAACACTCACATAAACAGCAAACACACGCTCATATAAATGACACACATACACAGCACACAAAACACTACCCACGATCACAGAGAACTCACATAGGAAGTGCAATTTATATACATCGCACACACCACACACACTCATCTAGCCACTCATTTTCTCGGCCAGAACAGGGATGCGCTCACCTCGGGAAGGGCCCCCCCCCCAGCCTCTAGTCACTGTCCCTCCAGGAGGCCAGGTCCAGTGTGGGGAGTGTGCTACAGTTGACGAAGTCCCGAGGGAATGTGTTGGACATGAAGATGTTGTTCTTGGACACAGTGGTGATGCCCGTGTTGTCGCAGATGATACGGGGCAGGGAGACCCTGGTTAGTGCCTCTTGTTGCCGCCTGCTGAACACACCCGCGTTCTCCCACCAAAACCTGCATGGGGACACCCGCGGACATTGAGCCCAGGTTGTCCTCGGCCCGAAGCACCCTGCTGGCTCAAGCCGCTCCCTGGATGCAAGAGGACCACCACACACACCCACTCCACAGCCGTGGGGTGGGGAGGCTCCGGGCCCTCGGGCGGTGCAGGGGCTTTAACACGATGAGGCCCTCCTCACCGTGTAGACGAGGGCACTCTGCCCGGTGCTTCTGCTCTGCCCGTACACCGGCAGCCCCCGACACCCCCTGATGCCCCACTCACGCTGCACGGGGAGCTGGGCCCACGCTTGCTCACGGTGCCCTATGCCCTGGCCCGGGGTCATGTCCATGGGGGCGCAGAAAACCTTGCGGTGGTGGGCTTATAATGGTCCACTCAGGGAGGGATGCCTTTCTCTAGTTTTCCCAAGGCTGCAGTATGGGCTAGGTAAGCACTCGGCGTGATAGGTGAGGCGACACTCAGAGAGCCTTGCGGACTGTTCAACAGCAAGCACCCCGAAACCAGAGAAAGATCTGGTTAAGAGCTGCATTTTCTGGGGTGCCTGGGTGACTCAGTTGGTTAAGCAACTGCCTTTGGCTCAGGTCATGGTCCTGGAGTCCCGGGATCGAGCCCTGCATCAGGCTCCCTGCTCGGCGGGAAGCCTACTTCTCCCTCTCTCAATCCCCCTGCTTGTGTTCCCTCTCTGGCTGTGTTTCTCTCTGTCAAATAAATAAATAAAATCTTAAAAAAAAAAACCTGCATTTTCTGTCTTCCTTCCTTTACAACCAGGGGCCCAGGTCCCTCCTGGCTGCACCCCCACTGGGTTCAGAGCACATGAGGGATGAGCTTGAGGCTCTGGAACACCCTGGAAAATCACAGCTCCCTTCCTGCCCCTCATTTCACAGGCGGAAGTGCCCCCCCCCCGCAGAGGTTGGGGAATAGGCCTGCAACCGCAGGGCGAGCCTCTCGCAGTCCCTCACCGGTCACCATCGCGGAGCTTCCTGAACTGGGTCCCAATGAGGCAGGCAAGGAGCGGGCCCACGCGGCCGAAGGGCTCGAGGGGCTCTGCCACGCCACCCATCCAGATGTCGATGTTGTCGGGTGTGCCGTACTGCTGCATCAGCTTCTCCGCCAAGCGTACGTTCTTCAGCACGGTACCCAGCTCGCCCAGAGTGCTGGGCTGGGGGAGCCCACAGAAGCGCCGCCAGGCATTGTACCCTGCGGGCGTCGGGGGAGTCGCGGCTGTGGGAGGGTCCCACAAAGTTCACCTCCCCAACACCCCGGGACCGTGACTGCCGCCACGGCCGTCTACCGAGGGACATGAGGGAGAGGAGGACACAGAAGGGCTTCTCCCAGGCTATAAGCCCCCAGGGAACCCCAAACTATGGGCCAAGACCCTCTCTCTTTCCTTTGCCACCCCCACTGTAAGGCAGATCCTAAACTACCATAACTCCTACAGCGTCCAAGAATAGGAAAATCTCATTGTCCCCCTCTGAAGATGTCAGACCCATGAGGGGGGGAGGTGTGTCTAGAAGGTTCAGCCAAACCAGCTGACCCATAATATAGGCACAGGATTTGGGGTTAGGCTGATCTGGGTTCAAATTCAAGCTCCATCACTGACTTGGCTGGAGAAGACCCTGGGCAGGTTCTGAATCTCTTCAAGCCTCATTTGCTTATCTGCAAAATGGAAATGATAATAATCTCTTCCCCCTCAGAGTTCATGTAAAACAAAGCAACATGAAATGTGGTGAAGCCAGGTTGCCAGCCCACCTGGGCAGCTGGGGCACTGTAGAGGGCAGGGCCCTACAGTGAGAGGTGGGAGGTCAGGGGTTTCCTGCAGCCCCTCACCTGGGAGGCCGTGATCCCGGCTACGCTGCATGTTCAGAGCGGGCAGGTCCAGCCCAATCCTCATGACCTGCTCAAACAGTCGATCCCGGATCTCGTCCACCACGATTTGGTTCTGGCGATTCAGCTTGGCAGGAGTGGCCATGAGGCCCCGCAGGATGGGGTCAATGCCACCTGGGACAAGAGGAACAAGCTTGGGGCATGATCTGGCTCAGGAGCCAGAGCTCAGACTGGAGTTAAGGAAGTCCCAGGTGCAGTGAGGGCATTGCAGAAGAGAGCTGGGCACATGAGGATCCTGGTGACAAGGTGGCCTCCGTGGGTAGGTCTTGGTTGGGGAATGGAGGTCTCAGGGGATAATGCCATTCAGACTCGCAAACTGGGGTACACCCAGTTCCCGGGGCTCCTGGGTCACTAAGAATCATAATACACAGGAAGGACCCGGCTCCCTACCCCACCCTTTAGAATTATGTACTGAAGCAGTCAGTTGAACCGACACTGGAAAATCAGATTAGATCCCCAAAGATGGAAGGAAGAGGATTCCTCCTGCCCTGGCTCCTTGAAGCCAAGGCCACCCGCACCACATTTTCGGCTGCCAGCCCTCCTTCTCTGGGCCGAGGTCCCTCTCACCTTCCAGCACTACCCTCCAGGAAGCAAAGAAGACTTTGCTGAGCGGAACGCAGGGATTGGGCCCCGTGGGCCGGTACTGGTTATCCAGGCGGAACATGAAAGGTTGGATGAGGGTGTGGCCATAGCGGAAGGCGTTGGTGAAGACGTTGGCGATCCGAGGGTCCACCGAATCATTGTAGGCGCGGTACCTCGGCAGGTACTTCCTCATGGCCCGCGGTCCCAGCACCAGGGGCAGGTAGTCCCTGTAAGTGATGATCTGAAGAAGAGTCAGTGCTTAGAGTGGTCTCTCCACTCACCCTCTGTGCAGAATCTCTGCCGGCTCCTGGTGTTGTGGGGGGACCTTTCCCACGGCCAGGGAGTTGTCTCCCACAGTGCTGGGTCTGGGTGGAACAGGGTGGCACGGAGGGGCAGACACAGAGCTCCCCCCCTTGCCCGGTGTGTGACCCTGCGCCCCTTATGATCCTTTGTGAGCCCCAGTTACTCAAATGTAAATGAAGAATAATTATGCTGTCCTCTGCCTTGAAGGATTAAATAACAAAGAGCTTTGTTAGTCAGCAGCTACTTTGCCTTTGAGTTACTCCTGTCTTTTTTCTCCTAATTTATAAACTCCTGAGGGCAAAGCTTGTATCTCATTTCTCTTGAAATTACTCCGAGCCCAGCAAGTACTTGGCTCATGATAGGGTTCAATATGCATTTGTGGAGAAGGCGAGGCAAGAAGGAAAAGGGCCACCCTACATGATTTCCCCTAGGGCAAAGAGAAGACAGATTCTAGAGTCTGGAATCTTCTGTGAGACTTAAATGAATCTCACGTATGTTCTTAGTGCAAAGCAAAAACTTTCCCTCCACACCTGCAACTCTCTCCCCCTCTGGAGTCTAAGAGTGTGAAAAAGGTGTGCATGTGTGTGCACGCATGTGCGTGCGTGCGTGTGAGCATGTGTCCTGGGGAACGGATGGGAATGCTGAAGCATCAAAGCTGGGAGCGAGAACCAGGAACACTTCCCAGGGATAAACAAGGGTGAAGAAATTGGGTGAGCTGTGACAGAGCCAAAAGAAGAAGTGAGTGGGTAAAGGAGCCAGGAGTCACAAGTTGATGAGGAAAGGAAAGGCATTTACAGACCAGCTACTATTCACCAGGCGCTCCAGACCCACCCCTTTAACCTTCCCGAGACCATTCCCGATGTTCAGGACAGCAGAAAGGGGAGCCAGCCTAGGAAGGAGGGGATGGAAGCCAAGTGACCTTTGTCAGGCACTTATTATCGGCCAGGTGTTTTCACATATATCATTTAATCTTTACAGCATCATGGATGCACATGCGGAGGCTCATGGGGGCTAATGTGCCCCAGGTCCCACAGCTAGGATGTGGTGAAGGCACCTTTGGATCCCAAGCCTGCCGGAGCCCTGGCATCACCAGTGCTCTGGCCTGCCCACCTGGATCATGGCTCCCACAATCTTGCGGGCTTCCTGGTAGAGCCTCTCTCCATCCCAGCGGGGGTTCAGGCGTTTGAGCTCTGTGGCCAGCCGGTTGTGCTCCCTCAGAAAGAGCGTGTGCATGGAGGTAAGCTCGGGCATCTCACTTGAGCGGGTGTCCCCTTGGGGAAGCAAAAGCTGCTGTCATTCCTAAGATCCCATCAGAAAGGACTTGCTCCGTCAAAACTCCCTCCCCAGCCAAATCTGAAACCCCCACTTCTCTGTTTGTCTTTCCACATCATGCTCAGTTTCCACCTCCTCTAGGAGGTCCACCATGATAGCAGGGCCCTGCTGGTTAGAGACTGTCATTCAGGAAGCATCAGAGTTGACACGCAACTTGCCACATTCTGGTAGCTGAGACGGGGAGCTGCTCGAAGATGAGGACCATGACTTGTGCCTTTTTCTATCTGACCCTCCACCCAACTCACACAGAGACATACGGAGTTTAACAGTGCCGGCTACAAAGGAGGCCATCCATGCACTGCCTAGTTGGCTTATTCTCTTGATGCAAGGAAGGCCAAAAAGTAGCATGCTCGGTGGCACTCTTTTCTTCCATGCCCATGCCAGACAGCTAATGATCACAGCACTCTCTCCCGCTCAAACTGGATGTAACTTCAGAATCCTTCTCAACATAGGACTTTACAAAGCCACGACCACCTGATCAGACCTGCCATCACACCCTTACTACATGCTAATTTGCAGCCTACTCAGGCTCCCAAGGGCATGAGGGTGGGGGCTAGGACCTAGGATCCTCATAGTCCACATCTAAGACTGTTCGGAAAAAAAAATAATAATAACAAGTGAAATCTCTAATCCCCCTAGTCCTCCCCACCTCTTCTCTGGAAGGCCAGAGAATTAGGGCCAGGCCCTTTTAGCAGGACACTGGGTCCAGTCTTTATCAGTTCCACATGCTGGTGGGAAAAAAAATTCTTTGAGAGCAGGTTTACTATCCCATGAGCAGCCAGAGGTTATGGTGATCCAGACCCAGGACATGTAGCTTGACGCCAGAATGGGGGCGGCCGTAACTGGCTGAGGAGCGCTGCTCTTCCCTTACCAGCCCAGAAAAGTATGGGCTCCTGTGTGGACCAGTGCTAACCCTGACTCTCCTCCCCAGGGTCCAGCCAGAGCAGAGACCACCGGAGGCCAGCAGAAGAGGCTGGGGGGCTCGATGTGAACAGAAGGGTCTCGGGACCACTGTTGGATTTACATTAAAAAATATTGGGCAGGTGCCTGGCTGGTCAGTTGGTGGGACATGTGACTCTTGATTTGGGGGTTGTAAGTTCAAGCCCCGGGTTGGGTGAAGAGACTACTTAAAAATAAAATCTTGGGGCGCCTGGGTAGGTCAGAGCAGTTGAATGTCCAACTCTTGATCCTGAGTTGTCCAACTCAGCTCAGGTCATAATCTCAGGATCCAGAGATCAAGTCCAGGGTCATGCTCCAGAGTGCTCCCTCTCCCTCTGCCCCCCCCCCGCTCTCTCTCTCTCTCTCTCTCTCTCTCAAATAAATAAATCTTTTTTAAAAAATGAAATAAAGGGCGCCTGGGTGGCTCAGTGGGTTAAAGTCTCTGCCTTCGGCTCAGGTCATGATCTCAGGGTCCTGGAATTGAGCCCCACATCGGGCTCTCTGCTCAGTGGGGAGTCTGCTTCCTTCTCTCTCTCTGCCTGCCTCTCTGCCTACTTGTGATCTCTCTCTGCCAAATAAATAAATAAAATCTTAAAAAAGAAAAAAACAACAAAAAAATTAAATATTTTTAAAGAGAAAAAAAACACATTGGAAAATTACTGCCCCAACCATATCCCCAGGGCAACCAGGTGCTTAAATTTAAAATCTTGCCCTTTCTTATTACAGGGAATCGAGACAACAAGAGTGATATTCTGCAGCTGCATCATCCCTCAGAACTTTATCAAGTTCCACCCTACATGGGAACCACTAACCTAGGAGGCTACTGAACTCTTGAAATGTGGCTAGTGTGACGAAGAACTGAATTTTATATTTAAGTTAAGTTAATTTGAGTTAATTTCAATTTAAACGAAAATTGCCACATGTAACTTGTGGCTACAACCGTAGATGATGCAGTTCTAGAGAGTGAGGATGCCGCGTTGCTCTCCACCCGGCAGTTCCCTGTCCCTGGGGGCTCAACTCTGCCAGAGTCCAGAGGGAAAAGGAGAGGTGGCGAAAGGGACAGAGAGAGGGTCAGAAGCTCCTCAGCCATCCCTGAGTCACCTTCTTAGGTTTGGCTTTTTCATTTTTTGTTAGTTTTCATTTGGGTTTTATGGTATGTTCTTTTTTGGGGGGGTGGGGGTTTTTTGGGGGGGATTTTTTTGTTTTGTCTTTTTGGTTTGTTTGCCTTTGTGGTTCCATCCAACTTATCACCAAGGCAAATGGCTTAATGTGAAGTCGGTGAGGACAGAGTCTCTCTAAGTGC
Source organism: Spilogale gracilis (assembly GCA_004023965.1). Taxonomy (NCBI): domain Eukaryota; kingdom Metazoa; phylum Chordata; class Mammalia; order Carnivora; family Mephitidae; genus Spilogale; species Spilogale gracilis. The sequence continues at coordinate 119,172 of PITA01004297.1, forward strand.
AAACCCACAGGCTGCTCACGAACAGTCGCCCTGTGGCTCCAGCACTGCGCCCCACCCCGCCACCCCGCCTCCAGGTTCCCACTCAGGGCTGACCTGCCAGGAAGCAGGGGATGTTCACAGAGCGGTTGGTGAGCAGACAGGGGTCATCATGCAGGGTGTCAAAGGGCAGCAGGGCCCGGCCGTTGTCGCTGAAGCGGGTGTTGACAGCCAGCAGCCCCAGTTCATTGGACGTGTTTCGAAGCCTGGCAGCCAGAGGCTCCTCGCTGCCGTACACCATGCTGGCGTCCACGAAGGACGTGAGCGCGTTGATCTGATTGCGAATGGTGATGTTGCTGTCTGTGCAGGCGGGCGAGGAGCGGAAGAAGGGAATGCAGTCACGTTGGTTCTTGATGCGGGGGTCATCTGGTGGGATCTGTGACATGCAGACAGGGTCAGTTGGCTCTCCACCTGTCCACCCCTACCCCAAGGCCTTGATCCCGCCTCCAAAGCAGCCTAGAACCCAGGAACAGAGGGAAAGACCCAGGCACAAAAGGAGGGCTGTTCAGGACTTCTGGCCCCCTGAGCCTGGAGGGAGGCCTCTCAAGACCCAAAGAGGCTCACTCCCTGAGGCTGCACCCACGGAGTTCCTCCCAGCTACCAGCTTTGGGAGGGATGACCAGAACTCTGGAATGGGGGATATGTGGCCCCGTGGAGGAGAGCCAGCCTCTCCTCCCCTAAACTTCCTTTCTCTCTCTCCTTTTCTCTAGGGTGTCTGCCCCTCCCTACTGTGCCCCAACCAGTCTCCTCCAGCCCTCCAGCAACGCACAGCCCAGGCTCTGTGCAATGTGCAGAGGGAGGGACAGCGGATGGGAGGATGGGGGGTGGTATTAGAAACAGAGAAGGTGGCCCTCTTTCCCCGGGGGGAAAAGGGGGCTGAACGCCCGGGCACCTGCACAGGGAGGTTGGAGGGAGGCTGGAAGGTCCTCGGCCAGCTCAGCCGGGAGCAAGTGGGTGGGCAGGGCCAGCCTTAGTTGCTGGGGAGGGAACTCTAGGTACAGAGGGAGGTGGCCGCCTCTAGGAAGGATTCCCTCTCTCCCCACCAGGCAGGCAGCGGTGCGGCGGGAAGAAGGGAGCACCTTGAGAGGGAAGCAGGGCGGCTGCTGCAGGCAGCTGGTCTCACAGTTGACACTAGTGACGAAGGAGACTCGGGCGGCCGGCTCCGGGCTCAGGTCGAGGTCGTGGTCGATCAGCTGGCCCCACTGCATGAACAGGAGCGAGCGCTCCTGGTCCGGGGTCAGCTGCTCGGTGGGGAAGCGCACGATGGCGTTGGAGACAGCGCGCGCCTGCAGGACACCAAGCGTCAGGGGCCGCCCGCCCGGGACGCCGCCTCCGGGGCCGGGCCTCGCCCCCTGCCCACCACCGCCGGCCGGCGCTCACCAGGGGCACCCGGAAGCCTCCGCGCTTGACCCCGGGCGTCCAGCCGTAGGGCAGCGAGGAGCCGTCCTCATATTCGGCAGGCAGCCAGCGCGCGAAAGCACGGTTGGAGGCCCCCAGCGTGGGGCTGCGTCTGCAGGGGGAGCACCCGGCACTGAGGCGAGGTGGCCCCGCAGGGAGTCGCCCGCTCGCCCAGGGGCCTCCCGCAGCCGGCCGCACCTGTTGTTGCAGTGGCCCGTGATGGTGCGGTACTTGTCGTTCTCCGGGCACGTCACCCTCACGTCCTGGTAGGCGCAGCCGCTCGATGTGGACAGCAGATTCAGCTGATCCCGGGACAGCACGTCTGGGGGCGGGGGAGGGGGGGAGAGGGGCGTGGTTGCCCAGTCCCCCCCCATTTCCTATCCTAAGCTGGGGAGCTTTGGTTGGGGGCCCAGTCTGAGGACAAGGAAAGCAGATTCTGGTGCACCTGAAACTCCCGGGAAGAGGAGTAGGAGGTGGGGGTCACTGAGAGAGGACCAAGACTAGCGGAGCAGGAGACCAGGGTTGTAGGGGCAACGGTACCAGTGACATTGAAGGGCCGGGGCCACAGGGGCCGTAGCTTCCCCTCCAGCAGGCTTAGGGCCACGTGCAGGTAGTCGGCAGCCCGCACAGCTGTCCTGGTGGCTGCCACTGGCTGCTTGAAGTAGGACAGGAGTTCCATGGGGCTGGCCAGGCCACTGTGAAGCCGCTGCTTGATGCTGCTCGGAGAAGAGGGGAATGAGGCCAGAGACAGTGGGGGTGGAGTCCTCCAGAGCCCTAGCCCCAGGGCAGCTGGCAGGACAGCGCAGACAGACCCACAGAGGGGAAGAAGGTTTCTCTTTATAAACAGAGTGTGGGCCTGGTGTCCAGACAGAGGCAATGCCAAGGGGAGGGATGGCAAAGACACAAAGATGGACAGAGAGACAGGGGGCTCCATCCCCACCCATGAAGTCCCCGTGTCAAGTTGCTTCTCTGAAAGACCTGGGGCAGCCTTGCCCAGAGCTGGGAAGTGCCGGCACCCCACCTCTCCCGCCGCTCCTTATAGGCCGTGTCCACTAGTCGCTTGGCTTCCTTCATGCAGGTCAGTACCACTGAGGTCTCCAATTCCTCCGGGACAGCTGCCCAGAACAGGGGTCACAAGGTCAGGAATGGGCCCCAGAGCCAGGGTGGCTGCACCGAGGCCTGGAGACTCAGAACGACCACCAACACACCGCCTTTTCCCTTCTTTCTACACTGTTCATTACCTGGACCGGCACCGTCAGAGCACTGGGGCACAGCCAGAATGGCCAGGAGCCCTGCGAGGGCCAGCAGCAGCTTCATCCCTGCAACAAGACCCCAAGCTCAGTAAGACCAGAGAACACTGTGCATGTTCTCCCCTGACCCCCCACTCCCACCTTCATACTCCAGTCCAACCTCAATGGACCTACATACCTCCCCAGGGAAGGGGTCCACAGCACCCCTCTTTTACTAGCTTCAGTCTCTCAGGCCACAGGACCTCACCTCCGAAGTTCACCTGGTATTGGCCGCAAGGCTCACCTGCATCTAGACCTTTATGTCCTCTGGGCTGAGGGAGGGGGCGGGGCATAAAAAACCCCGCCCCCCTGAGACTAACCGCTCTCTCTTCCCCAACTGGGGTGGGAGTGCCCAAAAGGTGGTCCCTCATGTGGGAGAGAGGGACAGGAAAGGAGAGACCAGAGCTGTGCCCAGACTTTGAACTTAGCATCCCACCCCAGAATTTCTTAGCTCCCATTGTGTGCCTAGACCAGTGCTGTTCCTTAGGGAGACATTAATGGCCCTCCAAAATTCTGGTTAAACTGAGTATCAGGGATTCTTTGAAAGGGACAGAAGTCAGGAACCAACAGCCTAAAGAATTATGGGACATGGAGTGATCCCCGAGGAGGAGGGAAGGTGTAGGGGACACCTGGAGTAATGATCAATCAGCCTTGGGAGGGGGGCTGTCCCTCACCCCCAACACTAAGCTAGCCCCTGGCTGCTCCCCCATTCTTGACAAAGGCTAAAGGGACAGGAAACCTGGCAAGAGACCGTTGGGTTTCATAGGAAAGCCTGGGGCTATAGGCGAGGGACCAAGGTAACTTCCTCTCTCCCTCTCCTCCCCTTTCTTCTGGGCTTTGGGCAGCAGGCCGTCTTCAGCACTCCTGCCATCTGCTCCTGGATTTCAGGAACCAGGAAAGAGCAGAGCTGGGTGCCGTTAGTGGTCAGTTGGATGACACAGCCCAGGGCCTCTCTGGAACAATCTCAGTGCAGTTAAGAGGACTGGGCTTAACTTTTAGGATGGGTCTGAAATAGAAAAGGGGGAGGTGTCTCCCCTAAGAATGCTGGCAAAGCAGCTGCCATTCTCAGGTGGGACACGTGCTCTCTAATGGCTGTGCTCATCCACCTTCATGGGCCCTTGTCAGGTTCCCATGATGCTCAGTCTAGCCATGTCTCCTGCTCCAACCACCTTCCTGCCCACCCTCTTGTCTTTTATGCCCAGACCATAGCTTGGCTGAGGAACAAGGGACAGCAACACATCCAGAACAACTTCTGGGTGTGCCCACCAATCCTGTCACCATGGAACCTAGTGGAGCCCACGGGAGAGGAGGCCATTCTTCCAGGCTTGCTCTCTCAGTGACTTGCCCTGTGGGACCTTGGACAGGTGGCTCCTTGTGAATCAGGTCTAGAATTTTATACTTTTGAAAATACTTTTTTAGGGGCATCTGCACAGCTCAGCCGGTGAAGTGTCTGCCTTCAGCTCAGGTCATGAACCTGGGTCCTGGGATGCAGCCCCACAGCAGGCTCCCTGCTCAGTGAGGAATCTGCCTCTCTCTCTGGCCCCATTCCCTGCTTGTGCTCTCTCTCTCAAATAAATAAATAAATAATTTTAAAAAATAAAATACTTTTTAATCCTACAAGTAATATATTTCTATTCATGAAAAGTCAGAGAACAAAAGAAAAAATAAAAATAAACCCAATTTACTTCTAATCAACTGAGGTTAAAGTAAATTTTTTTTTGTCTTTCCAGGTTTGTCATTTTTCATACAAATAAGAAGCAGGAAGAAAATAACTCATAATCCTACTACTCATAAATAACCCCATTTAATCACTTGATACCCTATATGTAGATATAATATGTATTTTAAATGGGGATAAAAATATACTTTAAATATCGCTTTACAGTCTAGTTTTAGGACTTAACAATGTAGCCTGGATTCTCTCTATGTCAGTAAATAGACTTAGTTCATTTATATATCTGCACAATATTTTACATTAAGAACTAGGATTTAGGGGCGCCTGGGTGGCTCAGTTGGTTAGGTGACTGCCTTTGGCTCAGGTCATGATCCCGGACACCCGGGATCGAGTCCCACATCGGGCTCCCTGCTCAGCAGGAAGCCTGCTTCTCCCTCTCTCGCTCCCCCTGCTTGTGTTCCCTCTCTGGCTGTGTTTCTCTCTGTTAAATAAATAAAATCTTAAAAAAAAAAAAAGAACTAGGATTTATTCACTAACCCCCTCTTGTTAGATACTTGGGTTGTTTCCTATTTTTAGTGTAATAAGTAGTACTAGGGTCAACATCTGTGGGGTTAAATCTCTTGTCACATCTTCAATCATTTTCTTGGGCCTAGAAGTAAAATTACTACATATTTAGGTATCAATATTTTTAAGGCTTTTAAAAAATTGTCAACTATCCAACTTGAATGTTTCTCTTTTAATACTGGAGTTAAACATATGTCAAGTATTTATAAAATATTTGGAGAACTATATCTTTTGTAATCCATATAGCATCTACTATTTTTCTAACAGCTTGATTTTATTTTATGTTTTAATTTTAGTCTAATTAATTTACAGTGTTACAATAGTTTCAGAGGTACTATAGAGTGACTCAGCAATTCTGTACATTACTTGGTGCCCATCACCATATGTGGACTTTTTTTAAAAAAGATATTTATTTATTTATTAAATATTTTTTTGAGATTTTATTTATTTATTTGACAGAGAGAGAGATCACAAGTAGGCAGAGAGGCAGGCAGAGAGAGAGGAGGAAGCAGGCTCCCCGCTGAGCAGAGAACCCGATGCGGGCCTCGATCCCAGGACTCTGAGATCATGACCTGAGCCAAAAGCAGAGGCCTTAACCCACTGAGCCACCCAGGCACCCCATATGTGGACTTTTAATTCTTCACATATTTAATCTATCCTTCTATCCACCTCCACTCAGTTTGTTCTCTGTTAAGAGTTTGGGTTTCTGTTTGTCTCTTTTTTCTTTGTTCATTTGTTATGTTTCTTCAAGTCCACATATGAGTGGAATCATTTGTTTTCCTCTGACTTAATCACTTGGGGTTTTACCCTATGAGTCCATCAGGGTCATTGCAAATGGCAAGATCTTATTTTGGGGGCTGCCTAGTGTTCCACTGTGCATATATCTTTACCCATCCATTGCATATCTTCTTTGTCCATTCATTTATTGATGGACACTCTGATTGCTTCCATAGTTTGACTCTGATAAGTAATGCTGTGATTTAGGGGTACATTAAAAAAATCGTCAAATGGCCTCATGAAGATTGCATCTCACCCTCCCTTCGGCCATGCATGGAACACCTGGTCCCCACTGCCCTCATCAACTCTGACAATTAGTGTCCTTTTACTCTTTTAGGGAGATTGTCAAGGCTCAAGAGGAAAGAGACATTTAACACAAGCTGCTTGCAGCACAGATGAGAAAGACAGAGACAGGGAAGGAAGTGCCTAGTCCAAAGGTGACCATATGGCAGAGTTTGGGATATCTGACTGGTAGGTCTCCTGACTTCCACACCAGCAGTCTTTAAAAAAATTCTTTGGGGGCGCCTGGGTGGCTCAGAGGGTTAAGCCTCTGCCTTCGGCTCAGGTCATGATATCAGGGTCCTGGCATCGAGCCCCACATCGGGCTCTCTGCTCAGTGGGGAGCCTGCTTCCCCCTCTCTCTGCCTGCTTCTCTGCCTATCTGTGATCTATCTCTCTGTCAAATAAATAAATAAAATCTAAAAAAAATTATTTAAATTCAATGTAAAAAAAAAAATCCAGTGTAGTTAACAGATAGT